>JARHVA010003793.1:187500-335000 GCA_037957365.1 Torreya grandis
AATCTAGATTCTGGAATAGTCATCAAATTCTAGAATTTGACTTGTAAATTTGGACACTTATATCAAATTGGGATGGTTGTATCACCACTTTCATATGCCTTAGACATTTATGTCTAGTAAAAAATCCCTTCTAGATATGGATGTGACCACATAGAATGTTATGGGTTCTATGTCACCTTCACTTTGGTGCATTTAGATCTGGTTCATGGACTATTGATCTTATTGAATAACTAAAATCATAACTCTTTATATTCATAGTGACCTTAGGAAAAATGGGTTAGTAGGCTCATAGTGTTTAGCTAACCCCAAATACCCCTATATTAGTAGGTGATTCCTACATATACACTATTTTAAATATGGCCTCATATTAGTGTAGTTATCCCCTAATGTGTTGGCTTATGTGTACACAAGGGTGAAATATGTGGAAATCAAGTAGAATAATGACATAGATTATAACTTATAAAATAGGATTCATGGTATTATCCTCTATTAATTCATACCTATATATGTGATTTACTTATGACTAATATGAAAATAAAAGAAAATAGGGAAGGTTTTCTCTCTTGAATAACCTATAAAATGCTTTTGGTACTTTGCCTTATGAGAGGTAAGAAGTTAATATTATCTTTTAGGTATTAATAAGGATTTATCATGTATTTATACCAATACTTTTGATAAATATATTATAACAAAACACTTAAGAAAACCATAGGGATACATTATAATTGTAAAAAGGATGAATTTAGGGCATTGGAACTATATTATAACAAGATAATTATGTTGATGTAGGCATCTGACTAGAACGCAAGTATCTAGGAAGTAGAAAAATAGGTATAGGTCTACAACTTGTAGAGACAAATGATAATTAGGTCTATTTAATTATAAGCATGATAAAAGGCCTCAATTATCAGAATAATATTGGTTATACACAAAGATAAGAAACAAGCACAAATTTATAACAAATGTGAGCTTTTTGATAGTGGGAAAAGGTCTATAACTAAGAGGAATAACCAAGGTCCATATTATCTAAGTGTACAAGATTAAGGTGCTATATAATTTATAAATAGTGTCTACACTTCCATGCCTTATTTTATCTCTTTATCTTCTCTCTTTATTTTTTATTTTTCTCTTTTTTATGCTTCAATTCTATTCCTTTATTTTTATATTATATTTATTAATTTTTAACTCTTATTAATACACTTATATTATCCTACCTTATATTTTCCTTTTGTTTATTCCCCCAAACCATCATACCTAATTTATTCATTAGTTACATGATTTCAAGGATCCTCCCCTTTCTCATGCACCATCCCTTAAGTGTATATACCCTTAGATAGGGATAGCACACATTTTTAGTATCTTCCACTCTCTAGTAGGCATATGGTAAATATTATTCTTAGCTATTATATTCCCAAAATATTATAATATCTTTTTAATGTGAATTACTATCTCCTAGACATTAATTAACCAAATTTTAGGTAGTAACAGAAAATGTTGACATTTTTTTTTACATAGTATAGATAGTTTTATGGGTTCATGTGACTTTAGTTAGAGATAAATTTATGCAAAAAATAGTATTGATGTTTATTCCTTATTAATATATGCATCAAAGAATTTTACGTGTGTCTAATCTTTACTCTTATAAGCATAAACATAGAACACAATTATTTCTCACTCTATTTTTTTATATAAATATCCACTACATTCCATAATTATTTTTAATATATACCTCCACTCTATGTGTCAATATCTATTTATCTATAATACACCTTATTCCTCTTATACATAAATTTAATCTTATTACTCTCTCTCTCTCATAAACACACACTCTTTATTATCGTCTTCTCTTCCACACTATTTTATGTTCTATTTGATCTAATAATGGATTAATAGGTGAATTAACTCTAATTAAGAAAAAATAAATAGAATAGATCATAATGTTGTAAATGACATTTTGACAAGAATAATTAATAACATTATTTAATTGTATAAGGTATAAATTATTTAAGTAAGGATACCTATTAAAATGATAGAAAAATTAGATGTTATTAGATGTTGATGGAAAAATAGTGAAAATTAGGAAACATTGATTATATTTATAAATTCCCCAAAGTTGTATCTAAAAATATGCAAGATTAGGAATGGTAGATAATGGAAAGAATGCCTTGAAATACTATCCCTATATGGAGATTTTTTTATTTTGTTATAAAAATTGAAATCAGGGAATGATCACCTTTATAAAGTTAGATTTAGGTATGTATTTGTTACTTCGACCTTTAGAAGTGTGTAGTAAACATAAAAATATATTTTGAAAGGTTGAAACCCTAATATATATTGTAATGATTTAAATACCTAAAAAAATAAAAATGAGGAGTGTAACTAGGCTAAGTTGACCCCAATTAACTCCATGATGACTAAAAACTACTTATGTATCCAATACTCCAAGGAGGGAAATCAAGCCTATGTAGCAATCCCACTTAGAGTGATTTATAAAATTATTCTCATTTGAATATATGAATTAATTTAGAACCAAATTGAATACTCTATCACGTTTTACATAGGGATAAATCAGGTATACTTGTGAATTGGTTTTGGACTATTTGTATGATTAAAATATGAATTGGGAACAATAAGGAAAATTTCCTCAGTATGAAATAATGTAAATATACCTCTATATTTAAATCTACAAATAATATTACGTGAATTGAGTGTGATTTTTTAAAAATAGAAACATTTTTGTATGTAATAGAGGATGATTTGAAATAGAAAGATATCTTAAAATGTACTCAAGTTAGGGTGAAGTAGAAAAATTGGTAATAATTAAGTGAAGAAGCTAGTTAAAGTTAAAAGTGAACAAAACTAACATTCATATCAAGTATTTATGACAATTATTATGTTATTACATCCATCCTACCCTCATTTACTCTATAAATTAAATTACTATATTAGAGTAAATATATAACTTAGAGTGTAAGAAACAATTTTTATTTGAGATAGTAATCTAGTCATGAAAGGCACCATAGTCTTTCGAAAACCTTGAAAAAAACATGAATTAGTTACTTTTATCATTTTAAATATAAAATTTGGAAAATTTCACATTTGAAAATTTCCTTAATCTTATTAATTGAAAATTTTTGAATTTGAAATTTGAAAATGTGTGAATTTGATTTTGATAGAAAGGGAGGAATACATTATTTATATGGGAAACCAATGATTTTTTTTGAATTTTATTGGAGGTGATGCTTTCTTAATCCATTTGATAATTAGTTTCTCTCATGAAGCACTTGGAGAAGATGGTTTCTTATCTAAAGTATTGAAAAACATTTAGGGCGATCAAATCCAAAATTAATTCTTCACTTGTAGAATAGAAATACCATCCATTAAGGGATGCTCAAACCTTTGTTTACCTTTGATGGTATTTATAACCTAAATATGTGAAATGTGTTGAAATATAAAATGGATTTGAAAACATAATGATAGAGGGAACTTAACTCATATACACTATGCACCTAAACTGAATCACCCACTATGGATGGCTTGTAGATTCTATTGTAATTTTTTTTCTTGAATGCATGATCAAAAGAGAATGGAGCATGCCCATGTTCCTACCATTTTTATAGCTATAAAACTATAATTTAAAATTGTGGCATGAATTTTTACCATGCCCTCATTAAAACCATGGATTTTTAAATTCTATGTAGATGTTCATTGTACTTTATGTTTGAAACATTGAAATTATGTGAATTTATACTTTGATCCACAAATAGGAGTGCATATACATGACATATGCCCAATTGTAATTTTATAATTTAAAATTTTATGTATATTATCATTATAATTTATATTTGAGACTTTGAAATTGTATGAATTTGTAGTTTTATCCTAAAATATGAGTGCATATGCATGTAATATTGCCCCATTATTTGTTCCAATAACTAAATTTTGAACCATATTTCAAATTTTAAAAATGTATTTTGTGTATAAATAATATTTTGTATTTAAAATTCTTATCTCATGTATGAAAATCCCACTCAAACTCCAAGTTTTCAGGTGAGGGAATTAATCCTAAAAGTCACTTAGCTTGAAATAAAATTTAACTTGAAACATGCATAGTAGTTTGTAATCATTGAGAAATGTAGCATATGTGGAAATCATATTAGCATAGTAATATTTTAATTTTATATGAAACTCATGAGAAAAGGACTATAGAATGTATCAATGAATATAATATAATTATAATGTTAAATTGTCATATTGTGTTAGTAATACATGATATGGATCATAGAACTTATAAAAATCATTAAGATCAACAAACACACAAAATACAAGTAAAAAGTAATAAAATAAGGCCAAGGGATACACAATATGTAAAAATTAAAATTTATTAAAATGGTATATTGCACACATAATAGACATTAATAATGTTTCAAGAAGGGTATGTGTTCAAATGTTGCACATAACATAGGGACAATGGCCAATAGCAAATGGAAATTTTCAAATGTCACACAAAACATAGGGCCAAGGGAAAATAGAAAATGAGAATGTTAAAATGTCACACATAAAAATAAATATACCATAGATATGTTCAAATAAGTTTAAACACAAGGGTCAATGTAGACACCCAATATATAATCAGGTTATAATCTACCATGTACAAGTAATAGCATCAATGGAAAATATAATTATAAACATAATCTAAATCATGTGATCATATCCTATCAAAGAACATATTCATGTAAACTATGTAAGATATAGATATTAACAATAAATTTATAAATAATATATATCTCAACATCATAGGAGTCATAGAATGATAGAACATGTGCTTACTATCACCTATAGATAAGATGTCCCTAGTTTAGCAAGGATACTAAGTAGAGGCAAGTTCAACAACTTAGTTCATATAAAATTTCATGTCTTGAATAACACTCATAAATACAATTGAAACACATGTTCTATATATAAATAATATTCCATCTACTAATATTGATATAAATAACATATTGTAAAAATGTAAATCAAATGTCTATTCATGCTTAAGTATTGATTTTGTTTTTTTAGAATGTATTGACTGTTTTGAAATATAATATTTGTTTTTTAATTTTTGAAATATTGAAATTAAAAACACTAAAAACTAGTATAAAGTGAGGTGTCAAAAGTAGAGGAAGTAAAAAATTTATGAATAATTTGTAACATATATCGATGTTATATATGCACTAGAAAAAATTGTGTAGCCAAGTATGGGAAAAATTCCCCCAATGAATGTGAATTTTTATTTTGAAAACATGTAGGAATATCACTAACATGTAGAGAATTTATTTTACATCCTCATTTAAACATATGTATACTTATATAAGCATGTCACATATATGAAAAATATAGCTATAAAAGGGAGATATTTTATATGAAAAATATGGACTTGCCTACTAAAATTTAGGGACATATTTAAAAATTGGAATTATTAAGGTTTTATGTGCTAAAATTATGATTTTTGGGAAAAAATTGGCACAGGATAGGGTCAATCAACTAGGAAAATAGTGGTAACTAGTTTTGTCTTGTATTAGTCAATTCAATCCTTAGAATGAAATGTAATATTTTTTAGTGAAGATTGTGTAAATAGATAAATAAATAAATAAATGTGGAAAAATAATAATTGTTTTTAACTATTCATATTTATAAATTAAAATAGAAAATACAAGAAGTCAACAAGTCAACAAGAGCTAAGGTATTAAAATAGTTGATCAATTAATCATATATGTAAGTGATGGAAGAACATGATGAAACAATAAAGGAGCTATCTATAATCATATTTTTTCTTTATTGAAATATTTTAATGTTTTTGAAATTTTTAGTCAATAATAAATTTGTATGGCATCCTCATTAGGATTTAAATTCTTGGAATTATGTAAATGTTGTCACTTGGATTTGCACCCTTTGAGGAGATGTCTTAGATATCCTAATCGAAGTGGCATAATTGAAATAACTCTAAGTTATGGGTGAGCCTAAGAATGAGGTGAATCTCTAGGTAAGGTTATATCCCTTGATGTACCACTTTGGATCACTACTACACCTAAAATTTGGGTGGAAAGGGAGAGAGAAAAATTAAATTAAACTATCCTAAGGGAGATGATACACCAAATAAGATGATTAATTCCAACTAGATGCATGTTACACATGAACCAAGAGACTAACTAAACATACATTTCTCCAATTTGCATTTTCTCACATCAATATTGTATTATGAGGTTATGGATGAATGTTTAGGCTAGAAGGATTAGAAAATAATACTTGAATGGAACTAGTGAATAAACCAACTCACTCAACCTTGACACTTCCTATAAAACTTCATATGGCCTACAAGAAGAATCTTTCCAACTACAAATAGGGTGAAAGAATGAGACAACATGCTAAGGAAATCATAGTTATCACTAAACAAGATCAATAATCCAAGTAAAACACACTATGAAAAGTCATGAAGAGGTAAAAATAAGAATTATTATTGATCAAATGGTATGAAAATGAGAAATGCTTCACCATACTCAGGTGGAACATAAGTTACAATGGCCAAAATGGCTAGTTCTTATAGAAGTAGAGAGAGAGAGGATAAGAGATAAGTCCAAGGGTCACAAGGATACTTGTAAAGATAGAAAAATGAGTTAATTATGCATGAAAAGAGGATGTGGGATGAACTATGTAAGGTCAAAAGGAAAAAGTAGTTCTCTAAGTCATGAAACTCTTGAAAAGTGGCATGAAAGTTCTAATTCTAGATCAAAAAACTACCTTCATGATTTAGACCTATTTAAACATCCCAAAACTAATTATGGACATGTATAATTATTGGAATTAATGGAAAATATTCCAAACATGCCTCTTCATGCATTGGCTATAATCTTAGTTATTTGAAACCTTATCAAAATGAGATATCACCATCTGCAATCTTAAAAAATCCTCTTTCCCACACCTTGCACACTTGGCCTTAAATTTGGATTAAATTTTAACATTAAAATACATGGGATGGATTGGATGACACTTTTAAAGACTCTCCATGGCCTTATAAGCATTATGCACACCTTAAAAACCTATCCACTTGAAGTTTTCACACTTCTCACCATCATGTCCACTATGCCAATTTTGACTAGATGAGATGAGAGATATTATTTCAACACTTAGGACTTTTTATAAAGAAATAAATTACCATATTGAGTTATTAAAAGTATTAATCTCTCCCCAAACTTTATTTTATCTTAATACTCCTTCTAGAACCTACAAAACACATAAAATAGTCAAAAGTACCCTATTTTATATCATGTATTTATAACTACGTATAGCTCATTATAATAGGGAGTAGAATAATAGATTATTATAAAAACTCCAATCATAATCATATTCAAACTATGAAATTAGGGTATCTTTCCATATCCATTTCCTCAAACTAGTCATTAGCAAGGGTTTAAGAAGGTTTAGGCCTATTTACCCTCTTAAGCTTTGTTAATAAAAAATTGACATTAAAACTACAAAAAAATCCACAAGAATATTTTTTATGACCCCTAATAACATATCTAAATTTCTTTGGCCTCCATGCACATCTTTTGAAAAGATATGAGCATTCAAAACTAGCTTATCGAGCTCTTCCTTCTATTTTCTATAGGTCTGAGTTAATTTTGAGCTAAAAAATGGATTATTTTCAACCTCTATACCCTAAAAAAGATTTATCACCTCTATTATGACCACATAACCATTTTAAAATCCATTATAAATATTTATTAATGGTAGAAAAAATGACCTATCATTTGAAATCTAGGCCTAACCATGTCTAGTAGGCCTAAGTTGTCCTTGAAGCCCAAAATGGTTTCTCATGGATTAAAATAAAAAATATATTATTTAAACACACCTAATTTATCCTTAGGAACATGTTTAAATCCAATTTATTTATTTCTTGAGGTTGTAAACAAATTTGACCCTCCATTTGGCTTTGACATAGAACCTTACCTAATAGGCATGCCTATAAGTTTGAGGGATTTGGACCATATTTTAAATTTAAACCTTTATTTATTAGTTTTAAATTTTTTATTATGTTTAATTACACTTCTCACACCTTCTTCAAATTCTTTCTTATCTCTTAGTCTATCCCTTTCTCTCTACTTGATGAGACTATAGGGTTTATGCATGTGGGAAGTACCCTTTATCTAAGACAAAATATAGGGTACTTACCGTATTATGTTATAGAAAATGGATATTTTAAGGTGTTAAAAAGGTTTTAAATATACTCCATATATTATTTCATCATTTTTTTTATACATTAGGTCCTTCAAATACAGTAAAAATCCAAGACAGACTAATAGAAGAGGGACTGTGTGTAGGGTTTCCTCCAATAGACTATGTGTTGCTTGTCTAGAGAACTTATTTGTTATGATCAAATGTAAAAATCCTATGTATATTGTCATGGTAATTATTTATTTGTTCAAATCTCCATTTAACACCCATACCTTTCATGTACCCTTCATACTCTTGAACTCACAAGACTATGTTTTATCATTTGACTATGTTTTTGTGCATGGGAGGGGAACCTATATGTAGTTATTTATGAATTAGTAATTTAAGATAGTTTATAGGCCTTAAAAAATTATTTAAATACTTATTTAATCTATTCCCATTCTCATCTCACACCTTGAAGTTGGCTTGTCCCTAGAACTAGTCATAGGCAACTAACTATATTTCTTGTTTGAGGAGGACTCCTG
Source organism: Torreya grandis (assembly GCA_037957365.1). Classification (NCBI taxonomy): domain Eukaryota; kingdom Viridiplantae; phylum Streptophyta; class Pinopsida; order Cupressales; family Taxaceae; genus Torreya; species Torreya grandis. Next base: position 196,239 of record JARHVA010003793.1, read on the forward strand.
TAGATGCATGCATGCTTAGTTTAGGATTAATACAATGTATAAAATATACATATATTAATTTGAGGTTATTTTTAATTGTTTTTGACCCATGTTTTCATTTTTATCAACCTAAACCATCCCTTGGACATCATATCTTAGTCATTGCCATGTTACAGTCACCTATAGTTGACTATACGGAGTCCTGTAGGTGGCTTTTATCCTTAAAATTATACCATATATTCCATGGAGACTCTATAAGATCATAAGAATAAATTTATATATTTTAAATTAATTTTATTAACTATTTGAGACCTCATGAATAATCTTAGGTCATGGACTGTATACATCTATAGTCAACTATATGTGAATGTTTCCAAGAGAAAGGACACCTGTAGGTGTCTATAGGGTCCAAAAAACTATGTATCATCCTCTCAAATGATCCCTTGATCATAATTTTTATCTTAAACCATATATAACCCTATATACAAAAAAAAAAGGTCTAGTTTTAAACCCTTGGTGCTATAGTCATCTTACATATCCAAATCCTATAGTATAATACCTAAATACAATAGTTCAAGAGGCATCTTTGGGATTTCTATCAATTGTCTTCCACTAACTTTCATGCCTTTAAAATTTAAAAATATATTTTATATTATAAAGTCTACAAGTTATACTCATCTAGATGATTCAAACCCTTTAGTATCCCTATTTTAAGATATCAATAAAATAACTCAAACCTCTATTTTCTCATTTTAAGGAAAAGGTCCCCATATACTATCATTTGGTGTTTTTGATCATGGTTATCCATCATGTTTTTAAATCTAGCCTAAAAAAATTCCTATCATAGTCAAGACCATATGTTGGAACTTCCAAGAAGGCTTTCAAAACTTGTTTCAACACTTGACATGGCACTTTAACTCTTAGTCAACACCACCTGTAGGTGTATATTCTAATGTCTAGACAACAAAATGTGGATTTAGACAATGAGCATGGAATATAATCCCTCAATGAGTTGTAACCTATTTCAATAAATTCAAAGGGTTTTCAAAACCTTGAATATATTTAAATATCTATGTAGTTTGTTTCCACATGATACCCTTTTCCATGACACCTATAGATGTATGTGAGTTGTAGGTAGGAAGTGAGGGAAAAACATGGGTATATGCATGTTTTATGAATTTCAATGATATTTGGGCTCCTTTCAATGATTCTAAAATTAAAAATTAAGTTGTTTCCATTCCTAAGACAAGTCTTATCCTTTTCAATGTTGAACACTTTGTAGGTACCTAGTTGATTGGTATGATAGTCATATGGTAGATTGATTGTATGGTGTTTTATAGTTACACTCTCATGGAGATTACTTCAAAAAAGAGATTAAAAAATAAAGGGTACACATAATACATCATAAACATGAGGATGAAACTATAAAAACTCAATTAAATCACCATTAAATCATAAATCTCTTGAAAATGGTGGAAACCTACTTGTTGTATATAAAAATGCTTCCTCTTGATACCTGAGATACTTGTCTCATCCAAACACCTTGAAACATTAAAAAAATAATGGAGAACATGAGGGGATATATGAAACATCATCTAAAAACCTTCTCAAGAATTGGATTATATGAACTTGCTCAAACCAAGGCAAAACCTAAAGGGTGCACATATTGGCAATTAAAAAAACACATTCAACTTCATGAGGATGGTTCATAAATCATAGGTCACCATTATTCAAAATATTTTTATGTAAATGGAGCTCTTTTATTTTAATTTCACCTACCAAAATAGTTTGGTAATATCCCCTCCAAAACAGGAAATATAGCAACACAAAAAACTTTGAACAAGATATAACTTCGGTTGAATAAATTCAGAATGATCACAATAATATAGTCTCTTAATAGCAAATTACAAATCTTATCACTTGTCCTTCTAAACTATTGCAATTGCAGTCCTTTCTCATGCATATAAATATGAAATACAGCCTTAAAAACCCTAGCTTATCAAAACTGGAAGTGAAAATTGAATTCTGGAAGGTCTCGGCCCTTCTGTGTCGACACACAGTCACCGTCGTTGGTCGATATCTCACCGACGTCGGTCTCTGTCGGTCGGATTTCTGCCGACGTCGGTCTTCAGTCGACCGATGTCGGTCACTGAAAACCCTCTGTCTGCCGAGGTCGGTTCCTGAGCTGATCAGTATGGACCTGTATGGACTTTGTACGGCCGCCAATTAAGCACAACTTCCCTGTTTTCAACCCCTGATCTGAAATATACGTTTCTAGCATAGAAGATCTCTAGCTATATAATTTATTGAATCAAAACAAGAATAAAAGAATACCTAGAATATCTGTGATAACTTCTGTGTGAAGTTATCTCTCAAACCTAAAATTCTGTGATAACCTCTGGATGAAGCTATCTCTCACTTTGGCAATAGATCAGCTGATATTCCACAGCCTCTTAATTGCACACACTGAAGAGGGAACGTTCTCCAATGCAAATGGAATCCTTGAACCCTAGGCTCAGTCTTCACAGAAGAAATTCTCAAAATCAATATCAATAATCAATGGCTAATGAACAATGGCCTCCATGAGAAACCCTTATACCCTCAAAAAGATATGCTTGCCCTAATTAGGGTTTCTTAAATTAGAATTAGGGTTTCTAATTAAAAATAGGCTAAATAATTAATATTTGATTAAATCAATCAAATATTAATATCTCCCTCAATACATGTCGGATCGACGAACCGATCGAAGCTAGTGAATCAGGGAGTGATTCCACACATAACCATACCATAATAAAGGCGCTCCGCTGCATATCAAATATCCCTAAAAAGTAGGAGCCCTGGCTAAATATGTCTGAAATAACCTGAATGAAAATCAAATGTAGAAACCCTGTGAATCAAAGTCAAGCCAAGCTCCATTATGACCCTCTATCCATCCTATTAGCCTACGAAGGTCGCATAATAGGCTAACCATGAACTCAGAACATGTCAATTAAAAAGGGGACATGACAATCCGCCCCTCCTGAAATTGCTTGCCCTCAAGCAATCACTGAATGACAAATCAATCAATCCACCTGGATCCCAAATATAGTTTTGATCTCCACCACTGTCAATTAACACGACCCCCATGCCATGTCCATCCCAACTCTCATGTAATGGTGTCACATCATCTCTAGTACTAAGATAAGCACTCCAACATCCAATCCATAAATGAAAATCAGCAAGCAAACTCCTTACCTGAATAATATCTGAAACTGGATAGTGAAGACTAGAAATAGTCATATCATCATCAACCTGTGATCTGGCTGTAACAGAAAGTTGAGTCCTCACCACATGTGACAACTCCTGAACTGAAGTCACCTCAAGACCAAGCTCATCCTCATACCTCTCCTGTGTTGGTGCCAATGTGCACTCGTCATCGCTCTCTATCGTGTCATGTGGTATAGGTACCTCCATCTGATGAAAAAACATATATCTGAAGCTGCTGCCCCGTATTGCCTTAAGAATGTGTGTCTTCCCATCAACATCAAAGAGAACCTCCATGTCCTTGAGATGAAGAGTAACTTCTTCAAATGAATGAAGCCACTTCATACCCAAGACTAAGTCAATATCCCCCATGTTTACCACATAATAATCAGCCTTGAACTCATAATTGTTCAAGCGCAATGGGAGGTCTCTAATCATACGCTCACACTTAAGAGTGTGACCATCGGCTACCTTGACACTGATGCCCTCAAAGTCTACGGTAGTGAGCCCATGCTTCTCCACAAATCTAGCATCTATGAAATTATGTGTGGCTCCTGTATCAAGAAGGGTGATAACCTTCTGCCCTGCCAAAACTCCACGGAGTCTGAATGACTCATCTGACTGAATACTAGATATGCGTGCCTCCTGAATGTCAAGCTCTAACTCTACTTCTGCATTAGGCCCTGAAGCCTCTACCTCTGCCCCCTCAGAACTGTTCTGCTGCTCAAAATCCTCAGAATCTGAATCCTCATAGTATACCCACATCATACGATTCGCCTTGCCCTTAGGCCTCAAAGGACAATCGTGATGGATATCATATGGTCCTTTGCAGTAGAAGCAAAGCTTCTTCCTACGTAAATCATTAAGCACCTCACGATCCAAAGGTGGTGCTGTCGGATTGGCTTTTGAATCATTTTTAACCCCAGATTTATCTATGTTAAAATCCGGTCTCTCTGTATCCCCGTGGGAGTGCTTATGGTCTCTAGACGAAGAAGCACCTCTGGAGTTAAATTTATTGGATGGGGCTGCCATCTCCATACTCCGTGCCTTCTTCATAGCTACTTGTAAAGAAGGAGGATCAAAGGCTTTGATCCAACCTCTCAATGGCTCTGACAATCCCTCTATGAAGAGAACTGCCAATCTACGCTCTGAAATATTGGGCACCATGACTGCCAATCTCTGAAACTCACCAATGAAGGACTCCAAGTTACCTGTTTGTCTCAACTGTGCCAGATCTCGAAAGTAAACCTCAGGATCTTTCCTGTCAAACCGCTCAACCAATCTATCCACAAAGTCCTGGTACTCTGTTACCTGATTATGCTGAAGTGTTACCATACCATGGTACCACCAATCATGTGCTACTCCATCCAAGTGCAAAGTGGCGTATTTGATGGCATCTATCTCTGACATTGGTCTCAATGCCAAAAAGGTGTCAAGCTTATGAACCCAAGCTTGAGCTGTCATCTTACCGCTGCCGTCAAAAATAGTCAAAGAAAGCTTACCAGTAGCCTTCTGCAGCTCACTGAATTGAACTCTAGGCTTCCTGTCCTGTCTAACCAATCTGTAGTGCTCTCTCCTAAGATTGACAAAATGATCAAAGGTCATCCTCTCTTGGACATGAAGGGGTAATAAGTCCCACTCATCATTTGCAGCCATGTAAACATCTGCAAATGGGTTATTCCCTGCTTCCTCTGCTGGTGCCTCTGGTTCTTCTTGAACAAAAGTAGGATGTGTAGGTCTATCAGCTGTTCTGGAGTGAGTCTGCTGTGGCCTCTGATTAACCGTAGCACTCCTGTCATCTCTTTGGTCCCCGTTCTATCCATCAGGTGTGTTCATTCTCTCTATCATAGTCATAAGTGCCTGTAGTGTCTGAGCCATCTGCTGTTGGCTTGTCATCATAGCACGCTGAAATTCTCTGGTGCCCTGATCAGCATCATACCTGTGGCCCCTGGGTGGGCTGCCCTCACGTCTGTCACTCATGATGGTCGGTGGCTGATCTAACACCTGAGTACCTTCAATCAAGGCTCGACTGCGTGTGTTATACTTGTGTGGTCCCAACTCTTGTGGCTGCATAAGATCTATACACCCTCAGGCTGGCAGGATTTAGCTCTAATACCACTGTAATATCCCCTCCAAAATAGGAAATATAGCAACACAAAAAACTTTGAACAAGATATAACTTCAGTTGAATAAATTCAGAATGATCACAATAATATAGTCTCTTAATAGCAAATTACAAATCTTATCACTTGTCCTTCTAAACTATTGCAATTGCAGTCCTTTCTCATGCATATAAATATGAAATACAGCCTTAAAAACCCTAGCTTATCAAAACTGGAAGTGAAAATTAAATTTTGGAAGGTCTTGGCCCTTCTGTGTCGACACACAATCGCTGTCGTCGGTTGATATCTCGCCGACGTCGGTCTCTGTCGGTCGGATTTCTGCTGACATCGGTCTTCAGTCGACTGATGTCAGTCACTGAAAATCCTCTGTCTGCTGAGGTCGGTTCCTGAGCTGATCAGTACGAACCTGTACGGACTTTGTACGGCCGCCAATTAAGCACAACTTCCCTATTTTCAACCCCTGATCTGAAATATACGTTTCTAACATAGAAGATCTCTAGCTGTATAATTTATTGAATCAAAACAAGAATAAAAGAATACCTAGAATATCTGTGATAACTTTTGTGTGAAGTTATCTCTCAAACCTGAAATTCTGTGATAACCTCTGGATGAAGCTATCTCTCACTTTGGCAATAGATCAGCTAATATTCCATAGCCTCTTAATTGCACACACTGAAGAGGGAACATTCTCCAATGCAAATGGAATCCTTGAACCCTAGTCTCAGTCTTCACAGAAGAAATTCTCAAAATCAATATCAATAATCAATGGCTAATGAACAATGGCCTCCATGAGAAACCCTTATACCCTCAAAAAGATATGCTTTCCCTAATTAGGGTTTCTTAAACTAGAATTAGGGTTTCTAATTAAAAATAGGCTAAATAATTAATATTTGATTAAATCAATCAAATATTAATATCTCCCTCAATACATGTCGGATCGACGAACCAATCGAAGCTAGTGAATCAGGGAGTGATTCCGCACATAACCATACCATAATAAAGGTGCTCCGCTGCATATCAAATATCCCTAAAAAGTAGGAGCCCTAGCCAAATATGTCTGAAATAACCTGAATGAAAATCAAGTGTAGAAACCCTGTGAATCAAAGTCAAGCCAAGCTCCATTACGACCCTCTATCCATCCTATTAGCCTACGAAGGTCGCATAATAGGCTAACCATGAACTCAGAACATGTCAATTAAAAAGGGGACATGACAAAGGAGAAAAAATGTTTTAGCTAAAAAATGACATTTCCAAATCATGTCAATCATGGAAATGAACCTGAAGAAGATGAATATACATTATACCACTTTCTCGCACATGTCACCTTCCCCCATGGATCGTAAAAGTGCCAAACTCTCCCTTTTTTAGTTGGTTTCTTGAGTTTCAATTAGATAACCTAAAATATTTTGATTGAACTAAAATTATTTATCAATAATCTAACCTCTTAGATGAAAGTAAAATAGGACACCTAGACACCTTGGGAACCATGCCACTTGCATTTATGACCCTCAAAAGCCCATTAAATGACCTAAAATGATAAATAAACTTAGTAGACCATGACTAAAGGCTAAAAAGGAATTAAATAACATCAAATGGATTATAAAATACCCCATGAAAAAGTATTAGACCCATAAAACATATAAAAAAACCATGTTTTTACCTATAAGGGTCCAAATTTGACCTTGAAGTCAAATTTGGTCAATAGTAAATACAAATCATATTTATTTTCTCCTTCAATATCTTGATCACTATTATGATCATGTGTTATGTGAATAACTCTTCCTTCATAAAAAAATATGATGCCTTGTTGGTTGTTATATATCTTAGATTGCATTTTGTATAAAAATGAATGTCCTAATGTAATTACTTATTGTTATTGAAGCATACCACATACCTTTGTATTGACAAATTTTGGTCCAGAAATAATTAGGTATGTGATATATCTAAATTCTTGTTTTAAATATACACTATGATGCAAGTAATTGATAGTATATCCAATTTTTGGTAAATATATTAGGCCACATATAGTTACGTTTTTATCAACATCAATATGATTATGCTTGAAAGAATATCCTTTCATATACAATGTAATAGTTAGATATTTTTTTGGAATACACTTATATTTATATTATATTTGTAGGTAATTCTTATTTAATACTTGAAGTGAAAAATGATTATTGATTCTATAATAATACAACAATGAATTTATGCTTGTATTTTTTGATTTTTCTCTTGTAGTATTTTACAATGTTTTATATCATTTCATGTAATTTTATGATAAGCATAAAATAATTTACCTTTTGTATGAAAAATATGAATTATTTATCGATGTCTATAATTATGTAATATGATCAAATTTTTATCCAATAACATTTGAAAATTAATTATGGATGCATATTGACATGACCCTATTTGTAAGACATCTATATCTAATATTTATACATTAGGCACTAAATTATTTTGAAGTGTCATATGATATCCAATATTTCAATAATTACTAAAATTTTCCTCTTTAGTCATGCCTATAATATTTTTTTCCATTTTGAATATGATTAATTTATATTAGCTTGATTTAAATCATCAATCCTTGAGATATAGGTGTAAAAAAAGTATTTGATCATCTATCATATTAAAAATGTTACAATAATCATCAAAAATATAATTTTTTAAATCTGAATTACACCCACACAAGCATGAGAAAATTAGTAGGGGAAAGTGAAATCAATTAGAGTGCTCCATGCACCAAGTGTTATAGGTAGACCTACTAGGCAAGGCTAGGCCTATGGGTCCAATGAGAAGGCCTAATCACTTCCAACATGAAAAATGATTTGGGAAATGTTTATGATACCATTTTAAAGGTGTTTTAACTTATTAATCTCAAATAAAATTAGGAAAATACTCAGAATACCAAATGTTGCATTCAAGAATAGTAGACAAGGTCTAGGCCTAATACCCAAATGGAGAGTCTATCTAATTTTTACATAAGTTATGCACCCTAGCATATGGATAAATGTTCATGAGATCACCTAATATGTGTATCAGCCTCTATAGGTCAAGGAAACCATAAAAAAGGTCATTTTTAGCTCAATAATCAACTCATACTTGTAAAAATGAGAGAACAGGCACAATAGGCCATCTTTAGAAGCTCACACCTCCCATGAGGCTTTGCATGGAGACTCGAGAAGTTTAGGGAAGTTAAACAGGGTATTAAAAAACAAATTTGTGTATTTTTTTTTAAAATTTAATGTTATTTTTTATGAAACCATTTTTTTGGTGAAAACAAACCTAAAACCCTTGTTAAACCCTGATTATGACTAGTTCATGAAAATTGAGTTTTAATGCTAATCTAAAGTCATAGTTTGATCTATAATTTTTTTTTTACCTTGGAGAGGACTCCATAAAGCTACTCTAGACTATGATTGTTTGCAGTAACTCATATGGATGGAGGTAGGAATAGGTTTTTTCTCTCACTATTTTATGTGTTTTATAGGATAAAAGATGAATTACGAGATGAATTTTTTTTAGGTGGAATATTTAAACTTAATATAACTAAAAATATTCATTTAATTTCAATAATAAACTTCTATGTGCATAAAATATGTCCTTGCTTTCATCCAGTCAAAACTAGCCTAATGCACAAGCTAGGGAGAATTTTGAAAACTTAAAGTGAATGTCATTTTAAGGTTGCCCTAATTATTAAAATTCCATTTAGGGTATTTAAAAGTTTCATACACTTAATCCCATATATTTTCATGGATAAATGATGCCAATTTTGGTGCCAAGTGTGCAGGGTGCATGAAAGGGTAGTTTTCAAGATAATAAATGATGATTTCATAAGACAAATCATGAAGGTAATGCATTTAGAAGAATGTATGAGATATTACCATTCCATTCCAATAATTTTACCTTCCCTATATAATTTACAAGTCATTAAAACAACTCCAATCATGAAGGTAGTTTTTTTTGTGCAAAAGGAGTTTTGTATCTTTTTTCCTAACTTTGATGACTTAGACTGACACTTGTTGATCCTAAAATTTCATGGTTCAACCCATATACTCTTTAAATGCATGGATAAATAAAATTATTGACTTTAAAAGTGTCCTTGTGACCCTTGGATTTCTCTTTCTCTCTCTCTCTCTAAAACTCTATAAGAGTTGGCTATTTTGGCATTGTATTAAAGGCTCCACCTAAGTATGGTGAATCCATACTCATTTTTATACTTTTTGATAAATAAAATGAAATTTTTTTACCTCTCTAATGATTTTTCATAGTTTTCTCTACTTGAATGTTGAATTTTCTTAGTGAAGACTATGTATTCCTTATCATTATACTTCATTCTTTCACCTATTTGCAACTTCTTCTTACATGGCATGTGAAGTGTTCTAGGAGATGTCCATGGTTTAAGTGAGTGTCATTTTCATTAGTGTCATTCAAGACCTTTTTTTATCCTCCTAGAATTGCATATCATCTATGACCCCACAATGTAATATTGATGCAAGAAGACATAAATTTGGGAAAGTGTATGTTTTGGTTTATTTCTTAGTCTCAAGTGTAGAATGCAATTGGTTGTAATTGATATAATTTATTTAGTGTATAACCTCCATATTTTATCTTTAGTTTAAATTATTTATCTCCATTTTTTCCCCCAAAGTTAGTAGTAGTATTAGTAGTCAAGTGGTACATTAAGGGAGTTAGCCTTATCTAGAGACTCACTTCATTCCTTAGGCTACCTACAAGCCTAAAAGTGATTTAATTGTGCCTCTTATATGAGGACAGCCTTTTAATATCCTAAAAATGTGTAAATACAAGTGATAATAGTTTTTGGCATGCTCTATGGGACTCTTATTCCAAGAAATTGGGAAATTTTGCTGTTGTCTCTCAATAATCAGCCTTTGGAGGCATCTTTCCAAGCACCAATAGTGACTCTAAAGACATATTAGATAGTTAATTATCTGAAGTGATCCTTTTAATAACTTTTTTAATGTGCTTCTTTATTTTATTACTTGAAATGAAGTTTCATGGCTACTTATGGTTATGAATTTTACTCTTTCCAAGTTGGTGAGACAATTAAAGCTTGTGCCACCCCATACCAATATTAACAAGTCCTTGGTCAGTCCATATATGACCATTTTCAGCCATATCATGAGTTTTATTAGTTATATAGCCATATTTCATAGTGTTTTACCTATCCTATTCACCTAATCCTTTATCTAATCAACCCATTTCCACCTTCGAACACGCACTTTTGGGGTATGAAAGGTATATGTTGGAGCTTGATACTATAAGGGGTATGGTCAAAATATTCCTAATAATTCCATCCATCAGGTGATAAATTCATTATAATTAGTCATTAAAGAGTGGTCACCTATTGAGAGAGATAATTGGTAAAGGCTCACAAGTGGGATGCTTGATGTAAGTGGTTTAGTCTCTTCCATAGAGGATAGGCTAGAAGTTCATGAAAGGTAGCCTCACCAAACCTATCATCCTTTGTATCCACTTCCCCAAGTTTCATATTAGCCATAACCCCTACTCATAATCCAAATCAAGATTATCAAATTCACCCTTTTTCAAATCATTTGGAGGAGAGAGTTGAGAAGAGAAACCTTGTGTTTGAAGCCAATATTTATAGCAAAATCGAGTTGGAAAATTTTCATATGCAATAGTCCATGTTGGTAGGAAAGGAAATGTATTCCAAACCCTCATTTCCCTCTCAAATTACATCCCCATCACCCCAAAGGGATAACTCTAATCTTAGCATCATGAGGTGGAGTAAGGTAGTTGAGTCATGGGGTAGGAAAGAGGAAAAGAGTCATGTCAAATAATGTGAAGTTGAAGAGAATCTTGATCCTATACAAAAATCTCCTAACATTCCTAAATAAGAGAGTTCAAATCCTAAGGTCATGATCTGGAGTGAAATATTGGAGTCATGGGGCGAGAAAGAAGAGAAGAGCATTAGCAAAGAGTTTTAAGTGGAAAATGAATCTAGTCCTTCTCAAGTCCCTCCCACCCTTCCTCATGAAGCTTGTCCATGGAAGCCCTCATGTACTCCCCATATTCATGATGATTCCTATAAGCTCAAGAAAGACACTTCTAAGATATTATAGTTTAAAAAATTGAGGGATTAGAGGCAAAGATGAAGTTGATCAGTCAAGATGACATGGAAGGTTTAGACCCAAAACAAGATCATATGCCTAAACGCACCCCATCTACCATTCATCAAGGGATTCCTCAAGATAATTTTGATTTTAATTAATTATTGGTCAAGTGGAAGGAAGAGAATCATGTGATTTTGGCCCAAGGTCTACCTCTTCTTTCTCATGAGCATTCAAAATAACCCCTTACATGCCATTCCCAACTTGATTTTGAGTTCTATGTGCCATCTTCAAAAACTAGTTCCTTTTGTCCTCATCCCATTACCCTTTACCTTAATGTACCTATGGTGTGGGAAAAAAAAGGAGAATCTGGTTGACAAGGAAGGAGATATCTTATTGGAATAAAACATACTTGTTTGGTAGCCTCAGTAGGCTAGATCACATAATTTTAGGATGCCTAGTCTTGGCATCACCATGGAAGAGGTTAAAGATCTTGAAGATTTTGAAAAGGAAAATCAGATTGTACTAGCTAAGCCATAACTTGAGAACCCTCAAGAGGCCTTAAGTGATGAGGAAAAGGTAAGTCTTTGTGTTGAATATCTTTTCTTGGTTGATGAAGAATGCTTTATTTGTGTTGAAGAACCTATCTTGAGAGAGGAAAATGAAGAATAATATACTCAATTCATGGATTATAAAGAAGACTTCATGAATGATTATGAGGAGGAAATCACCATAGGTACTCCCATTAGTGAACAAAAGGACAATTCGTAAGATTCTTTTTCCATATTTTATGAGGAAAAAATGATCATTTATTCTTTTCTTACTTTACAATATACCATGGATATACTAGGAGAAGTTCTTAATCAGACTTTGGATGACTTGTTTGAAGTCATTGGAGTAGGCTATACTTCTCTCCAAGGAGACTATAAGCTGATCAAAGATGGAGAAGGTATCATTGAGACTCAAGTAAGTATGCAAAGGAGAAAAAAGATTTCAAATTTATCCTTTCAATAGATTTGTGAATTTCAGAATAATATGTTAAAAGTCATCAAGAAGGGATATCACCTTGTAGAAGGAAATCATCAGCTCTTGAAGGATGAAGAATAATCATATTGGCCTAAGGCTTCTAAGGAATATAAAATCAATCCTTTTGAAATCATGCCTATAAAGAAGATGGAAGTTAATCATGAGAAAGTGAATGGGCAACAACATGAAACAAGTGATCATGTATAATAAGAGTCCACTTCTTTGGTCAGATTGTTTGAATTTGTTTATTTCTTAATGAGCATAATGCCAATGAGGTTGGTATAATTTATGAGAACCATAGAGGTAGAAATACTAAGAGATAAAAGGATTATTGACTCATCCAATCCTTCATGCCATGAAGTAAAAGGAATCACAATCTTCCCTTTTGATCTAGGGGGAGGTATGTCTACATTTAGATATACATAATACTTTTCCTTTTTTCCTCCTAAGTGCCTTGAGCACATGTGTGTCTTGTGTGTGTTTGCTTTCTTAGTTATGTGTGTCCTTTTCCTTTGTATGGTTGAGATAGTCACTAGTTGTCTTTTGTTGATCAAATTTATAGTCAATGGTCAGATTCTCTTCTTTCTTTTAGTTCTTAGATGACTCATAAGCCCAATGGAATAATAAGGCTACTGGTCTAGTTAGTATAGTAGGCATACTACCCCTATGAGTCATCAATTTGCTGACCAATTCTGACTTTTAGGTCAAAATATGACACCCCTAGTAAAAAAATCATTTTTAGGCATATAAGGGGTATAACATATTGTCATAAGGAATTGTATAGGTGATTTCATGCCTCTCAATGTCATATTAACCTTGGTCACTCATTTCATTAGTATATAATGTCATTTAGAGTCATTTCAAAGGTCTAAATGGTGTATTTAATGCTTTGTATGATTTTCTTGGGAAAAATACAAGTGTCAAAACATGATGTCATCCCACATGTGTCATTATAAGTCTTAAGTAACTGATAAGACTAGAATTTGTAGGTTCAATAAGAAGAAAGTTAGTTTTCCTAAAGAAGAGGAAGGAAATGAAATATGTATTGATTCTTGGGAAGTGTGCCACATGTGAGAAGGCCATGTAATTTTTATAAATCTTCCAACATCTTATATTCATATTTTTTTGATCTAATAATGTCAAATTGAAGCCAAAATGATTCAGCTTTCTTCTTTCTCTTTTCAGTAGATTCAAGTGACTTGAAGGTTTTTTATTAGTATGGTTAAATAGAGGGTTTCAAGTAAAATATTATCAATAGAATATTATACATTAAAAGACCTTCAAATACATATAAAAATTTTGAGAAATGGTGGCCTGTGCTTCATGAACCATCCATTTAATGTAGACTGTACAAAATGGCATGTTCATCCATGCACCCTTCAATTTTTCTTTCATTTTGGGCAAGTACATACAAACTAGTTTCTTAGATTGATTCCAAATATTTTTGGATTCCTATTATAATTATTCACCACTTGGTTTCATGTGTCATGAGGTTTTGAGGTGCTAACTAACTCAACTTACAGGAAGATGCAATGTTTTGAGTTGTGGGTAGTTTCACTATTTCTAGGATTTTTGTGCTTTTTCAAGGGATATGGAAAGTTGTTTTAGTTTCATTTACATTTTTTTAAAGTCCCCTATCCTCCTTTTCACATTCCATCTAGGTCACCTTGATCCTCATGTTTGCAAACCCATATATCAACTTTGCTAAGCAGTCATGTGTTTCCTTTGATTGTTATTTTCTTTGTGCATACAAGTGATCTTTAGGATGAAAAGATGTCTTCAAATTATTTCCAATGTGTCCAATAATATAGGCCTCACTTTGAATATTAACTAATGTAATTGGAGTTATTTTGAAGGAATTTTCCCTTGTGATTTACCACATTTATTACATTTACTGTCTATACATAATCAAAATAGCCATCAACAAGCTCCATGATGACATCATCATGGGGAAAATATCTTGATGATGAAGTCAAACATTTGAAACTTTAAGGGTGAAAGTGTGGTTTGAAGATGATCATGATGTTTTTGGTTCATTCATGTTCCCTATTTCACACCTTCTCAAGAAAAGCACAGTTATCTCAATCATATAATCACGTGTAGGGGGCCTAAATAAGGGATTGAGGTACTAAAAAGGGATGTTAAATCATGTGATAAAGCCTTATCTAAATCCATTATATGTGGAAAGACTATGAAAAGTAAATGAGCTATGAGAAGCCTTTTTAAGAGTAAGGACTAAGTTTAGGGAATCAATCCCTAAAATGGCAAGATAGTGGCCCTTAGGGTTTTTGAATATTCTATAACATGTATAGCATTGAGAATTGGAACATATAAATAGGTGATTTTGAAATCATCTATCATAAAGAGAAACTATGCCTAATATGATCTCTATAATATCAATAGAAGGTGGTGTATTAGAGACACAAAGTTCCCTAAAACACACTGAAACCCCTACAATCACATCTACAAGTTTGACACTTAAGTGACTATTGGTACACAATAAAATAATGAGGTAATACTATTATGATTGGATAACCTAATGATATGAAAGGTATGCCAAATAGCCTAAATTATTTTATAAATCAAAAGGTTAAGTGATGTTATATCCCTTGTACCCTTCCCTATCTATACATAGTTCATGTGCACCTACAGTAGGCAAGAAAAATCAATAGTTGAATTGGCATGATATTTTTTTGAAATGTTATAAGTATTTCAAATGACTAAAGATATTTAACATCTTAGTGACTATTTGTAATTTAAATAGGTTTGGGGCATCATTATCACACCCAATGGACAAGGCCATGAACATCTACAATAAGGAAAAAACATGGTTATCTCAGTCAAACAGTGAGCAATCTTAAAGAGTGAGGACATTGATAGTGCACATGGAAGTGAAGAATGGATTCAAAAAATCCTAAGTGACTATGGGAAAATGTGAGAAGGGATTATGAAATGATCTAAAACTAAAGTAAAGATAAGATCATCTACAAGAACCCTATACACTAAGATACAATCATATGAGGGTAAAAAGAGTCATGAGTTTGTTAGGAAGAGTGTGAAGGTTATGTAAAAGAAATAAGATGATATAGAATGAAATCCAATTCAATATAAACTTAAGGAATAGGTTATATGAACTTTTATGGCTACCTATAGGTGCCATCTCAAAAATATTGATACCTACAGTAGGGGCAAAATAAAAGGGATCTCTAAGAGAAAACATAGTCAGTATGGTACTAACAGTCTTGAGAATTCATGTAAGAAAAAGAGGTATTGAGGGAAGTTTTAGTGGTTTTTAAAGCTTAAAGTGAATTCATCCAAACTAAACTAGGTTTTTTGAATTCTCACAATGTTCTATCAAGTAGAGGAAAGGGATTCAACAAACCAAAAGACAGTCCTCATCTTAAAACCCTGCTTACAGTCTCTTCATACAAGTCTGTCTTAGATTTTGGGACCTTTGGAAGGTAAAAAAATATTGTAAAGAGATTAAAACTTATGCATTATTAAAATTTTTATAACCCCTTATAATACTTATTTTCATTAGATAAATAGGGTATATACCCCCTATTATGTCTCAGAACAAGGGTACCCCCTTTGTGTATAAATACATAGTTTGGAGATATGATGTAAAAGGGATGAATTAGAGATTGTTTTGATATTGGAGGAATGTGTTGAAATATTAATTACACCCACAAAATCATGATAAATCTAGAATGGGAAAGTGAAATCAAATAGAGTGATCCATGCACCAAGGGTTACAGGTAGACCTTATAGGCAAGGCTAAGCCTAGGGGTCCAATGAGAAGATATAGACACTTATAACATGAAACATGCTTTGAGACAAGTTTATAAGACCATTTTAAAGGTTTTTTAACTTATTAAGATCAAATAAACTTAGGAAAATACTCATAATACTAGATGTTGTAGTCAAGCCTTGTAGATAAGCTCTAGGCCTAATACCCAAATGAAAATTCTATCTCATTTTTACATACATTAGGTAACCTATTATATGGAGACATATTCATGATATCACCAAAGATGTGTATCAGAATTTTGAGGTCAAGGAAACCATCAAAAAGGTCATTTTTAGCTCAAGAATCAACTCATACTTGCAAAAATGAGAGAACAAGCACAATAAGCCATCTTTAGAAGCTCACACCTCCCATGAAACTTTGCATGGAGACTAGATAAGTTCAGAGAAGCTGGAACAAGTCTTTAAAAAAAAATTGGAATTTTTTTTAACTCTAATGTCAGGTTTTTTATGAAACAAGCTTAACGGTGAAAATAGACCTAAAACCCTTGCTAAACCCTGATTATAACTAGTTTATGAAAATTGAGTTGTAATGCTAATATAAAGTCATATTTTGATTAGGAAACATTTTTTTGGATATTAATCCCTTGGGATACTCCACATTATTACTAGTTATATGAACTCATAGGGATGGAGATAGAAATAAAATTTTCTCACTATTTTGCGTGTTATATAGGCTAAAAGATGAACTAGGAGATTAAACACAGTTTGGGTGAAATATTTACACTTAATATAACTAAAAATATTAATTTAATTTCATTAATAAACTTTTAAGTTCTTAAAATATTTCCTTAATTTCATCTAATCAAAACTAGCCTAATGCACAAGCTAGGGAGAAGTTTGAAAAATTCAAGTAAATGTCCTTTTAAGGTGTCCATAATAATTTAAATGGAATTTAGGGTCTTTAAAAGTGTCATAAAATTCATTCCATGTATTTTCATGGATAAATAATGCCACTTTTGGTGTCAAGTGTGTAGGGTACATGGAATGGCAATTTTCAGGACAATAGATGATGATGGCTCTCGACCAGGTGATTACAAAAGGCCAAGCATGAAAAAAAATATTGGAGAGGAATTTATGAGAGCCTAAAATTACATTAAAATCATTTTACCTTCCATATATTAGTTAAAATTCACTCAAACAAGTCCAATCATGAAGGTAGTTTTTTTGTGCAAAAGGAGGAGTTCTGAGCTATTTTGCCTAACTTTAATGACTTGGAATGACACTTTTTTCTCCTACAATTTCATTTTTAGAACCATATCCTCTTAAAATTTATGGATAAATAAAATTATTGGATTTACAAGTGTCTTTGTGACCCTTGGACCTCTCTTTCTCTCTCTCTCTCTCAAACTCTATAAGAGTTGGCCATTTTGGCATTTTATTGGAGGCTCCACATGAGTATGGAAAAGACCTGCTCATTTTTATACCTTTTTATAAATAAAATGACTAATTTTTTACCTATCTCATGTTTTTTCATATTTTAATATACTTCAATGTTAAATTTTCTTCGTGAAGACTATGGATTCCTTAGCATTATATTTCATTCTTTCACCTATTTGCAACCTCTTCTTGCAAGGCATGTGAAGTGTTCAAGGAGATGTCTATGGTTTAAGTGAGTATACTTTTCATTATTGTCATTCAATACCTTTTTTTTGGTCCTCCTAGGTTTGTATATCATCTATGACCCGTGTAATATTGATGCAAAAAGACAGATTTGGGAAAGTGTATGTTTTGGTTTGTTTCTTGGTCTTAAGTGTAGAATGCAATTGGTTGGAAGTCATAGAATTGATTTGGTGTATCACCTCCATATTTTATCTCTAATTTTAATTCTTTCTCTCCCTTTTCATGCCCCAAAGTTAGTAGTAGTAGTAGTAGTAGTAGTAGTAGTAATAGTAGTAGTAGTAGTAGTAGTAGTAGTAGTAGTAGTAGTAGTAGTAGTAGTAGTAGTAGTAGTAGTAGTAGTAGTAGTAGTAGTAGTAGTAGTAGTAGTAGTAGTAGTAGTGGTAGTATTCAAGTGACACATCAAAGGAGATATCCCTATCTAGAGACTCACTTCATTACTTAAGATGCACACAAGTGTAGAGTTATTATATTGTGCCACTTGGATAAGGAGATATTTATAATCCCCTTAAAGGGTGTAAATCCAAGTGACAACAACAATAATAAAAACCCTTATCATCTTTCACTTGTTTTTAAGAAATAAAAAAAATTAGGTATATAATCTTGTTGTTTATCATTATCTCTATGATATTTTTGGATACATTCTTGTTCCATTTACATCTATATTTATTATTTTTTACCTTGTCATTCTCAATTTGTTTTGTTTGTAATTTTTGAATTTATAACTATTTATTCTATAAATTCTCTTTATGCTAGTTTGATTGTTATTCTTGAAAATTTTGAAGTTATTTTTTCACATTTTCTACTTATATTATTTATTTCTTGGGTTTAAGACTATGTTTTTCAAAACAATGGGTTGAAAACAACTTTACGATAAAATAGTGGCATTTATTCAGAGCAAAAGTGATGTTTCCTCCTATTAGTAGATCTATAGGGGTTAGACTATGCTAGGTATGGACTAGTGGAATTTTAGGTACCTTTTTAATCCTCTATGGGGATTTAACCATTTTCAAGGTTGGGTACTATTTTATTTCCTTTATGATCTTATTATATCTTGGTTCTATCACAAGGGAGCTTATTTCACATAGTTTGATGATTGTTATCTCCTTCTAATATCTAGAATGTGAGGAAGATTGGAGGTTTTTTTTTTGCTTAACTATCTATTTTAAAAATATCCTTGTGGGCGGGGAAGTCTTAAGCTAACCATGTGCTTACCCTATGTGGAAAATACTTTATTTCTAGGTGGCTTTTTGCATAAAATCCTCTACAATTTTTTTGGGTGGGTCTGTAGGCCTTATGTTGTGTTGGGTAAGACAAATCACAATCCTCTTTTTTATTTGTGTTAAGGATAAATTAATACACACATTTTTTCTCATAATAGGTGATGATAATAAATATTTTTCACTTATTTTCACTTTACATGTAGGCTCAAGCATTATTTTGGTTTGGTTTTTGGGTTTTGGTTCCTATATAAACATTGTTCTAACCCTTATCCAACAAGTTTTAGGACTTCAGTTTAATGGGGATGATAGAGGAATCCATAAAAGGCTATTTGGATTCTATTTTGAAAATTTTTATCCCTCTTTATGGGTTATGGCATGGTTGAGTGGGCATGTATTATCACTTATTGCTCTCAAGTTCTGCAAAGATTATGTAAAAACTTTATTGAAGACTAGATCTTTAGCATACTATATATAGATATACTAGATGATTCATAGAGGTTTTATAAGGGGGTGTATAGTGTATATATTAATTGAGAACCTTATTCCCACTTAGATAGAGAAGTCATGGTTTTTTAGGGATATTTTTTGTAAGGCTTGGTTGATTTTGTTGGTCACTAACCAAAGCTTTCAATCAGTTTTGATTGTAGTGGATAGAGGAAACCAAACCAAATATTATCTTATTAAAGTGGATGACATGGGATTCCACTCTTATCACTTTTATTTTTTGGGGTTTTCTCTTTAAATATATGTGTATTGATTATGTTTGGCTGAAAATGCTTATTTTTTTTCAAGTTACAACTAGATTGTTGAAGATGAGTTAGATAGTTCCTTATTGTGATTTAGCTATTGTTTGGCTTGATGTGAGGATAATCCCACTTGTTTTTATTCAGTTACATAGAGGATGTGTCAAAGTTCCTAGGAGGAAAAAGATAAGTGAAATATATTATGCTCCTATCAAGCTCTTGTTCTACATCAAAAATTCTAGTGAAGTTATGCTAAAGTACAACTGTTATTTATGTTTTATTGAGAAATAACCTCTTTACTTATACTAAGGTTGTCAGAACCTTCAAATAATCTTGGTGTTATGGTTTTGGAATATTTAAAACCCTATTGCTACCAAGGTTATGTGATCCTTCAAACCCTCTAGCTAGTCTTGGTATGGTTGTGGGACCCTTAAACCCTTGTGTTTAAGGTTTTAGGATCTTTCAAACCCTCCTATCATGGTTTTGGGATTTGTTGACCATAAATCAAAATTATTCAACCCCATATAATCCAAAACTTGATATAGGGGTTTATAATAATGTCATAGGATGATTCATGGTTCATTTGATGTGATTTCATATGTTATTAGCCTTGGTTATAGTCCATAATATTCTCTATGTCACTTAGGGGTCATAAATGGGCCATAAATGAAAGTGGTATAGTTTTAAAAGTGTACATGTGTTCCAAGATTACTTCTAATGTCCAATATGTTAGATTCATTATCAAGAATGTTAATACTAACTAGAACTTACATGTTCCTAACTAAAAATCAAGAAAATAAGTGAAAAAGGAGTTTCAAAGGTTGTATAGCTTATGGGAGAGAGTGACACATGGTAAAATATTATGGAATGTATATTTATCTTCCCTAAATCCATTTACATGGTTTACATGATTTTTAAGTGACAAAAATGGGATAAAATCATTCTATCTCTCTGTCACTCCACTATAAAAGCAAAATTGGTCAATAGGTATTTGGATAGTATGGCCAATAGGAGGACCTTCAGGTCAAAATATATTGGTGGTAGATATTAAACTTGTTCAAATTAATGTTCATGTTTATAATTGGAATAATTATGGCCTATACTTTATAAACCATACTTAACAAGTTGACTATCTAGTTTTCCATGCTAATCCCCACACCCTATAGGTTTTACCTCTGTCTAAGCATGCCCATATAATATACATAATTAAATGGTTTCCATCAGATGTGAATTTTATTATCACATTTTATCCATATATTTTTTCATGTTTTTAAGTGTTTTAATGAGTTTAAATCTCTTAGGTTGCATGTGATGTATGTTAGTGGACTTGCAGTCAATTTTCACCAATTGTAAAAGGTTTATTTATCTACAGTGGTTTAAAATAAATGTGTGGTGTTTTGTATCATGTATATAATTTCTCATTTAATCCCTATCATTTTAATAATAGTTTTATAATCTAACATAATGGATTTTTAGTCATAGTTCAAAACCCATAGTCAACTTCCTACATGATTCCATATAGAGTCAACTGAGTGAAGTGTTTTGAGCTTCTAAGTATTGGCCATGGAAATGTAATGAGGTTTGAAAGATATTTGAAACCTTATTAGAATAATTATAAATCAATCAAAGGCCCTTAAAATGATAAACAAAAAACTATGATGGACATTGTAAAACATATGCACATTCAACCACCATGAATGAACATCTACAAGTGTTTGCAGAAGGATATCACATATAAATAGGTGTTGAAACTTGTTTGAATCATGTCAAGTTTCTTATCATTCACTTGAATACCTTTTATAAGGTTTGGATCTTGTTTAATTCTCATAAACCATGCATATATCTCATGACCACTTTCACTACCTTGACTGCAACTATATCAACCCCTATAAGATTCTAAAAACATTGAAATGAGAAATGTTAAGACTAGTTTTAAACTTTTCAAGGAAGATATGATCAATTGGAAGACCTTTGTGAAAGTTTGGAACTAGTTGTAAGTTTATATACCATGACCACATTGATCATCTCACCTTCACTACCCTATAGCCTAAGATGTCCACCCATAGGTGGCTTATATACAGATATGTGGGTTGAAATGGAGAAATTTGACATGTTTATAAACCTTCATGAAGTTTTGATAGTTGAATTATATCAAGACAAACATATTTGAGATATTGGGTTGGTGGGTAAGAGTGAGGAGCCACTTCAAGATAAGAGAATTGAACTTTAGGGACAAGTTCCCTAAAAGCTCTAAAACAAAGCCTTGGTCACTTTTGTTGATGCCATATAACAATGTTGCATAGATTTTGATCAAGTTTTCATGCATCTATCTGTATCCCTATCATAGGTGAAGATCCATGAAAAAATGAATAGTTTTATTACTAGAGGAACATAGTGTTTTAAGGCCTCCATTTTTGACATTTGTTCACTATAGTTTATTAGTGTATTCTATAGGATTGGAACTTCCAAAGTGGCCTTACATCCTAAGATGTCAATAAAAGAACCTATCACAATGACAAGTGGTTCTAAGAAAGTGAGAAGGACTATTAGGATTAAAAGATAATCACTGAAGGTTGAAGTACCGTGTTTTTATCCTATAGATGCATATAGAGATGTACATTGGGTCAAAAGGGCTACCTATAGTTAAATGTAGGTATCTACATTCTCATGACACAAACATAGACATGAAACCCAATGGTTAAGGACACATAGAAGTAAAAAATGCTTCAAAATACCTTCAAAGGTGTCCAAGGGTATGTGTCACTGATTCTAAGGTGGATGTTTACCTATAGGACACCTACTTAGTAGACTATAGCTGATTATGGTATGATAGTGAGATAGAAAAATTGACTTGGAAGATGTCTTAACATGAAAATGATGAGAAAAAGTCTAGATGAACTATAAAAAGGAATTGGAAATTACCAATAAGGGCTTACACATTATTTTCAAGGTCTAACCATATAGATACACTTATAAGTAGGCCTATTTGAGATAAAACATAGTCAACCTATCAATTAGGCCTAGTAGAACAAGGACATAGATTGAGGGTGCAAGTATGGATGATAAGAAGTTTGTGAGCATGGTAAACACCTACACAATGACATTGGCCATTCTATGGCACTCCCATAACATGAAAATAGGTGAAGGAGAGCTTCCAACAATACAACCCATAGTTCACATTCAAGAACCTACATACAGTAAGCTTTATGATGAGTCTATTTTAGGGGCCCTCTATTATATCACATATATGAGATGCATAGATAGGACCAGATGGATAGGGCCATCTCATGACCAAACCAAGGTAAAGATAGAGGAGTGGGGGGGTGTCAAGTGAGATAGATCCTCTCATCATCTCATCTATCTCACTCTCTATATGGGCCATTGATAGAATAGATATGAAGTGAGATAGACTAATCCCATATCCCATAGAGTTTAGTTTAGTTTATATAAAGGGGAGGGCCAAAAAAAAATCCTTAGGTTTTGATGAATTTATAGGTACTAGAGACATAATAAAACATTAGAATTTTTAATAGAGCATCTCTATAACTTGAATAATCCCACCATATCATCCTTTAGTCTATGGTAATAGGGGAAGTTCCATTTGTTTTGTCTCAGATAGAGGTCACTCTTAAGGATGCAAACACATAGGTTTTGAAGGAAAATGATGAGAAGAAAAGCATAAAGTTGAATCAACCTTATAATGGGATTTTTAAATATGTGTCATAGATGTAAAAACATCAAAAACCATGCATAAATATGAGAAACTCAATAAGGTGTCTAAAACCTACAAATATGTAGGTAGACCTATTAGGTCTAATTTAGGCGTAAAGTCTAATTAGGGGTCGGTATCATTTATATCACTAGGTAGACATTAAAAATTATTAGAACATATGTATAAGGATTTATAAGAAGTGGTCAATATATTATAATGTAGATAAAACCATTGGTAAGCCATTTCTTGTCTCAAACTGCATTAGGCTTGTATGAAATGGAAGGAAGAGCTCAAGAGGGAAAACTTGAGAGATCACACTTATTTGGAAACATTACATGGGATTATGAGGAGTTTGTGGATTATTAATGAGGCCTTGAATAAATATTTAGTGAAATTTTTTGAAGGATTGAATATAACATCTTCATGAACAATATTTAGAGGGCAAAATGGCCTAAA
Organism: Torreya grandis; assembly: GCA_037957365.1. NCBI lineage: Eukaryota > Viridiplantae > Streptophyta > Pinopsida > Cupressales > Taxaceae > Torreya > Torreya grandis. Next base: position 220,263 of record JARHVA010003793.1, read on the forward strand.
ACCAGTTAAAACCCTTGGTAATGACCCGATTAGGAAAATTAAGGATAATGGGAATAAACATGGCATGGAATGGATTAGGAAATAATTTGAGGTTATATAGGAAACTATGGGGCTCCTCCCCATCAACTTGAGTTATACCCTACTTGTACAGACAAGGAAGAAAATAACTTTATTTGATAGTTTTTTGGTGTTTTAGAAGTTTAAGGGAAAGTCAAATGATGAAAGTCACTTTAGGAGATATATTTGGAATTAAAATAACCTCTAATTTCAACTTAATTATTAAGATACTAATAACCATTTTTGAAAGTGCATTCGTCTCAGCCAATCAAAACTGACATAGTGATCAAGTTAATGAAATAGTGAAAACTTCAAATGAGAGGATTTTTATGATCTATTTGAGGAATATAAGGCCATGAGGGGTACTAATAGGTTTCATACACTCACTTTTATTGATAATATTGAAAAAATAGAAAATAATTTTGTGTCAAGTGTGAGAAGTGAGTGAAAGAGGAGTTATTTAAATTGTAGGTAGTGATAGCTCATCTCCAAAAGAATCATAATGACTAGGGATACCTAAAATGCATGTTGTAGAATATATAAGACCCTCCCTCTTAGTTAAATCATCACATCTATCCCTATTAAATTGTATGACATTCCAAGAAGGCCAAATAATGAAGACAATTTTTTGAGCAAGCAATTGAGGAGTTTTATGCCACATGTTAAGAGTTTCATGCTTTTGAGGGACATTTGTACAAGTAGACCTTGCATGTTATATTCCATATTCCTCTCTCCTACATGTGTAACTCCTACTCTTAGCTTAAAAAGTGTTTTTATGACTCTTGGATTTATCTCTTTGCACTTCTCTCTCAAATTCTATAAGTACTAGCTTATATACATATATGAAGGTTGAAATTAATAAACTTGACATGTTTATATACCTTCATAAAGTTTAGATAGTTGAATTACAAAAATAAAAACATGGTTGAGATATTGGGTTGGCAGGTAAGAATGAGGATCCACTTCAAGAGAAGAGAATTGAACTTTAGGGATAAGTTCCCTAAAAGCTCTAAAATAGAGCCCTGATCACTTTTGTTGATGCCATATAAAAATTTTGCATAGATTTTGATCAAGTTTTCATTCATATATATTGTATCCCTATCATAGGGGAAGATCCATGCAAAAAAAAATGGATGTATTACTAGAGGAACATAGTGTTTTAAGTCCTTCATATTTGATTTATTCACTATAGTTTTTTAGTGTATTCTATAGGATTATAACTTCCAAAGTGGCCTTACATCCTAAGATGTCAATAAAATAACCTATCACCATGAAAAGTGGTTCTAAGAAAGTGATAATGACTATTAGGATTAAAATATCATCAATTAATGTTGGAGTACCATTTTTTTATCCTATATATGCACATAGAGGTGTACATTGGGTCAAAAGTGTTACCTATAGTTGACTGTAGGTATCTACATTCTCATAACACAAACCTAGACATGAAACCCAATGGTTAAGGACACATGCACGTAAAAAATGATTCAAAATACCTTTAAGGGTGTCCAAGGGTATGTGTTACTAATTCTACGGTGGATGTTCACCTATAGGACCCCTAATTAGTCAACTATAGCTGACTGTGGTATGACAATGAGATAAAACAATTGACTTGGAAGATGTCCTAACATGAAAATGATGAGAAAAAGTTTAGATGAAATGTAATAAGGAATCATAAATCTCCAATAAAGTCTTAGACATTATTTTCAAGGTATAACCATGTAGATACACATATAAGTAGTCCTTTTATAAGATAAAACTTAGTTAGCCTATCAATTAGGCGTAGCAGAACAAAGACATGGGTTGAGGGTGAAAACATGGTTGATAGGAAGTTTTTGAGCATGTTAAACACATCCATATTTCCATTGGCCATTCTATGTTACTCTCATAACATGAAAATAGGGGAAGGAGAGCTCCAACAATGAAACCCATAGTTCACATTCAAGAACCTGCATATAGTGAGCTTTATGATGAGTCTATTTTAGGGGCCCTCTATTATATAACATATTTAAGAGATGGATAGATAGGACCAGATAAATAGAGCCATCTCATGACCAGACCAAGATAAAGATAAAGGAGCAGGGGGTTGAGTGAGATAGACCCTCTCATGATCTCATCTATCTCACTCTCTATATGGGCCATTGATAGAATAGATAAGAAGTGAGATAGACTAAACCCATATCCCATAGAGTTTAGTTTACTTTATATAGAGGGGAGGGAAAAAAAATCCTTAGGGTTTTGATGCATTTGGAGGTACTAGGACATAATAAAACCTTAATTTTTTTTATATATCATCTCCATAACTTGAATCTTCCAACCATATCATCCTTTAGTCTATGGTAATAGTGGAAGTTCCCTTTGTTTTGTCTCAAACATAGGGCACTCCCTAAGGATGCAAACACATAGGTTTTGAAGGAAAATGATGAGAATAAAAGCCTAAAGTTGATTCAACCTTGTAATGGGATTTGTAAATATGTGTCACAGATATAACAACATGAAAAACCATGCACAAAGGTGAGAAACTCAATAGGGTGTCTAAAACCCACAAACATGTAGGTAGACCTATTAGGTCTAATTGAGGCCTAAAGTCAAATTGGGGGTTAGTATAATTTCTATCACTAGGTATAAATTCAAAATTATTAGAGAAATTGTATACGGAGTTATAAGAAGTGTTCAATATATTATAATGTAGAAAAAACCATTGGTAAGCCATTTCTTGTTTCAAACCGCATTAGGTTTGTAGGGAATGGAAAGAGGAGCTCAAGAGGGAAAATTTGAGAGATCATACCTATTTGTAAACTTTACATGTGAGTATGATGAGTTTCTGGATGATGAATGAGGCCTTGAATAAATATTTAGTGAAATTTTCTTAAGGATTGAACGTAACATCTTCATGGACAATCCTTAGAGCGCAAAATGGCCTAAAACCCTCTAAAACCCTTGGTAATGACCCAATTTGGAAAATTAAGGAGAATGGGCATCAATATGGCATGTAATGGCTTAGGAAATAATTTGAGTTTGTAGACTAATGTCTAGGGATCCTCCCCATCAACTTGAGTTGTATCCTACTTGTATAGATAAGGAGGAAAATAGCTTTCTTTGATATTTTGGTGTTTTATAGGTTAAAGGGAAAGTCAAAGGATGAAATTCACTTTCAGAGATAGATTTGGAATTAAAATAACCTATCATGTCCATTTAATGCATAATATACTAATAACCATTTTTGAAAGTGCATTTATCTCAGTCAGTCAAAACTAACATAGTGATCAAGCTAATGAGATAGTGAAAACTTCAAATGAGAGGATTTTTATGATCTATTTGAGGAATATAAGGCCATGAGGGGCCCTAAAAGGTATCATACACTCCATTTTATGGATCATATTTAAAAAAATAGAAACAAATTTTGTGCCAAGTGTGAGAAGTGAGTGAAAGAGGAGTTATTTAGACTAAACTCATCTTTAGAAGAATCCTAGTGATTAAGGACACCTAAAATGCATGTTGGAGAATATATTAAACCCCTTCCTCTTAGGTAAATCATAAAATATATCCTTATTTAATTTTAGGATGTTCCAAGAAGGCCAAATAATGAAGGCATTTTTTTAGCAAGAAATTGAGGAGTTTTATGCCACATGTTAGGAGTTTCATGTTTTGAGGGGCATTTGTACAAGTATACCTTACATGGTCTATTCCATATTCCTCTCGCATGCATATTTAACTCCTAATCTCATCTTCACAAATGTTTTTATGACTCTTGGATTTATCTCTTCTCACTTCTCTCTCAAATTCTATAAGTAGTAGCCATTTTGGCTCTTGTAAAAAAACACCACACCATGCATGGTGAAGCCCTATTGGTTTTGACAATATAATTTTCCTTGGAAAAATAAAATGAAATCTAGTTTGATTTCATATCTCATTTTTTCAAAGTGTGTGAAGAGATGTATAGTGAATAATTAAGAGATATCTATCTATCCTTGCTTTCTCTCAATCCTTCCATGTTTGATGCGAGTGACTTCACTCTAGTAGGTCATATAAAGTTTTTTAAAGTGTATGAATATATTATCAAGTGTAAAATGAGACCTTAGTATCTATAATTGATATATGGTTTCACTTACCTTGTATATTCTTCATGCACATCACCATCATATTGAATAATAATGCTAGAGCATTCTAAGACATTTAAACTAGTGTTATAAGCCTTGTTTCTTAGTTGAATAAGTATGATAGTCTTTTGTAAATACTTATAGTGTATCACACCCTTAAATTAGTTTCATTTCATGATAACTTATATCCCTTTTCCCAAAAATAATCAATTGGTTTAGGTGATATGCACTTCAAGGTATATTCATAGAGCTATCCCTTAAACCTAGAGGTCTATTTTTGATATAGGTTAAACCAAATACCTAAAAGTATTACCATGTTGCCCAAATATGGAGAAGGCTTGAAAATATTATTCTAGGGTACAATATTTTATGACAATAGTTCTATCATGCTTGGTGGTACACATTGTCTTTAAGATAACTTGTCAAGGTGAATGTTGGTTTTAACAACATTAGCTATAAATTGGTGTGTTATTCAACATTTGGAGACTCCATTCAAGGTAAAATCCAATTCAACGCCATTATTTTTTCATATTTTTTATCTCATACTTCATGGTCCTTACTAGGTCATCATATAGTTGATTACTCAATCCTATCAATCCACCTATTCAGCCTGAACTTCCTCTTAAAGTTTAATACCTTCATCCTAATCTTCCTTTTGAACAATAAGAATATTTTTAAAGCCAAGAAAGTGAAGAGATTGAAAAAATTTAAGATATTTAAGAAAAAATGGATAGGAATCATGACTTTCCTACTTTTAATACTAAAAATCCAATTCAACTTTAGCAATATGATGACATTACTCTTAATGCCACAAAGAGTGTGCCCACATTTAATGGTGAGAGTAATGTTACACCTAGTGAACACATCAAGGATATTTCAATTTTTTATAACTTTCATAATGTCATTTAAGAGGGTATTTTCAATAGACTCCTTGCCATTTCCCTTAGAGGGAAATCTCTTGATTGGTATAGGAATTTGTTCAATGGATGAATCAAATAATTGGATGACTTTAGAGTGTTTTTGAATGATAAAAGTGATCATACCTATCTTATACATCAACTCAATGTGATCAAAAGGGATCCCAAGGAAATAATGCATGAATTCAATGAGAGGTTTAAAAAAACATGGAATAGATTTCCTCCTCCTATGAGACCACCTACGAGTTTTCTATTCCCCACATACTTGTGATCCATTGGTATTGATATTTCTATCATGCTTCAATCCTTAGAAAGTTTCACTCTTCTAGAAGCATATCAACTTTCCATTAGAGTTGAGAATGGCCTAATTAAATTATGAAAATTTACTCCTAAGGTGTTTGTGCCCTTGCTACCTAATATTCCTACAAATGGTCCAAAAATTTCTCTAATTCTTAATGAAAATCTTAAGCCTAAGATTGTTCTTAGGAAAGTAGGTGAAACTAATCCATATGCAGGAATTCAAACCTTAGAAATTAATTCAAACCTTAGAAATTAATCTTAGGTAAGAAATAATTAAAAGAGGTGCCTAAAAAAATCCTTATCTCTACCAATAAAAATATGGTCAGTAATATGGGAGAAGATTGGGTCAAGGTCAACCTAACTTCAATAGGCCTACTAATGTGTACAATCTTGATTCTAGCACCAATGCAAGAGAAATGATACTGATGCATAGAAACTTGGTCGAAGGAGAATATTAGATATATGAACAATTCATGGATTATAATGAAGGTGGAGATCAATCTCTATTTTCACAATGAAAATTCACTTCTCTCCTATCAGTTGAAGATGAAGTCATTATGCAAGCAAATGAAAGTTTGTAGCCTCATGGAGAAAGTGTCACAAACTTCTTGGTGGAAGATAAGTTTTGACTCAATCAAGGAAATTATATTAGATAAAATAAAATATCCAAGAATAAGGCTACAAGATATAACAATATCATTCCTATAAGTTTATCTAATCCTCTTTTGAGGTTGCAAAACATGGTTACAAACATGATAGTTCTAAATGTTATTACACCTCCAAATCAAAATATGGTAAGGTATACTCAAGGTAATTCTATTATTCAAGTTTAAAAAATAAATTTTCCTCCAAGGACTCAAGATAATGTGAGTAATTATTATATAAACATATGGGATTCATTAAAAAGTCCTGAAGCATATATCTCCCTGTGGGATGTCCTTCATATGCTTGGCCAAAAAGAGCTATTAGAAAAGTAGTTGTTGACTATTGCTACTAGTCCTTCACCTTCAAATCAAATTCATGGTCATGTTACTCTTAAAAATTCCCATAATGATATTAATGAACCATCTAATAAAGTTTATAAGCCTCCATCATTATACCTCACTCTCATGATGGGTGACAAACTAGTCCATAATTGCATAGTTGATAGTGGTGCTTCTACTTCAAACATGCCTGGGTTTATAGCTTATAATTTGGGCCTAATATATGAAACCCATAGCAAAGGAATACTTCAAATATATTGTATAACTGATAAGACAATAGGGTTGATAAAAAATTTGAATGTTTTCTTGCATGATTTTCCTAGTTTCCCTATCTTCCAAGACATTATTGTCATAGATATTCATTCTCATTTTACAATCTATCTTTCAAGGGAATTTAAAACCAAGATATTTGTATACCTATTGTATACACATAATATTTTAAATTTTATCAATTAATTATGATTTAAATCTTGTAGGAACCAATTGAGACTCAATCTCTCTAAGTACACACCCTAAGGGGCACATCAAAAAAGTGGTTGGGAGACCTTTAGTACTTCATAGGATTGTTGTCCCTTTTTGTCACATTATTACCAATCCAAATAGTTATTAAAACATTTCCCTAAGTTTTTTCTCCTCCCTTACATAATATTCTAGTCTTTTTTCTCTTTCTATACCTAATTTCCTTTTTTGACACCCTTTTGACTTGTTCAAAATAATAGGTCAACCTAGTTAACCTAGTATAGTTTAGGGACCCTTTCTCTCTTTAGCCTCTCGACAGATCTAGCATAAACCTAGTAAGTTAACCTAAAAATGTGTTAATTTGACTAGGTTAACCTAGCATAATTGACATATCTTAATGATTTTAGGGTAAGTTTCAATTATATATACAAGTTCATTTTGATCATTATTAGAATATTCAATCAAGAGTTATTATTTGCTCAAGCTTCTTCATAATCTGCTCTTCCACCATTCTACTTGAGGAGACTTAGCTTAGGTTTCTTATTTTGGAGAATCTGGTCTTTAGGATAGGTCTTGGATGCTTTATCCTAACAAAGTGATCCTTATGAAGCATAAAAACCTCTTATGAATCCCCTTTGGCTAAGGGAGAGATTCTGTCTCGATGGTTTCACATTCAGTTAAGGATATTCTAACTTTGTTATCCTCTCTTTTAGTAGATAGAAGTAACATATGTATTGGCTCAAATAACATTAGTCTTCATATTCTATGTATTAGGGTGTTACTCATATTTAATTTATTTAAAGTTCCTTATACATGTTTTGATTGCTTTCCTTTACTAACCCGCACTTTGTGCCACAAGATTTAGTGTGCACTAGATTAGATTTACCTTTCTTTTTATTCGATTAGTGAAATATTAAATCATATGACATTTTTAGGGTTGTTATGTGATTATGTTAGACTATAGGATTTGGAACCCTATCTCGCATGTCTTGTTATGATAAGTGATCCCCTAATTGGGTCTATAAGATCCTCACATTGGTCATGCTCTTGCTTGAAAATTATATGCCCCCAATTGGAAGTGTAGGTGTGCTCTATCCCATCTGGTCTAAGATTGATTTATGAACATGATGTATTTCCAATTTCATACATTATGATGAGCCCAACATGAATCAAACCCTTACATAATTTATTTCACTTATTTCATTTCTATTTGTCATTATTTTTATTATATCTTTACTATGTTGGATCAACCCTATCAACCCAATTATTTATCTTTGTGCTTAGGTTTATAGGAATAGGTAACTGGCTTGACCATCTCAACCGAGTACAGGTTTTAGAATTTGTAAAATTCTATTAAAAAAACTAAATCAACCAGCTTGACCCAGTACAAGTTTTTTAGATTTTTAGACTTCTTATTTAGCATACTATGTTGACTAGGTTAACCTAGTGAATTTTCAGCACTTTTTCAATAGGTTCCTATATAGCTTGATCGACTAACTTGACCTAGTTTATAGTTTTTTATAGTTTTCTCTTAGGTATTGTTGTTCCCAAAATGAGCTTCGCTCATTTTGCAAACAACCCCCTACGAAACTTGTCCATTTTGTCTTGTCTCTCTAAGCTCATTTTTTTTAAAAGGCTTTTTCTTTGGTTCATTTTCGTCTTGGTTGGATCGAGGAGTGGTTCCCCCCCCCTTTCTTATCCAAGCCAAGTTTCCCCTTCCCCTTTTTGCTTTTCTTTTCTTTTTTCCCTTTCAGAGTTGATCTTTCTTTTTCTATAAGGGCGGTGAAAATCACCGCCCCTGCACTTTTTCTGTAAGGGCGGCAAAAATCGCCGCCCCTGCACTTTTTCTGTAAGGGCGGCGAAAATCGCTGCCCCTGCACTTTTTCTGCAAGGGCAGCGAAAATCACTGCCCCTACACTTCATCGTTTTCTGTGCAAGGCATTAATGGCCCTACGCGGTGGGTTGTTGGGGTTGGTTTTTCAACCTTTATAAACCGATTTGGGCCTCATTTCTTCTCACTTCCTCCTCCTCCCCTCCTACCTCTTGCACTTGAGCACTCCAAGTGACTTTGTGAAGTGCCAACTCGTGGATCCGACTTTGTGGCCCGTGCATTTTCCAGGTAGGGTTTGTTTTTAAGTTTTGTTTTTATTTTGTGTGTTTTTTCCTCCTCTTCCCCGCGGCCTCAAAAGGGCAGCATTTCATTACCACCGTTCCGCCCCTGCTTTCCTCATGCAAGGGCAACATTTCCTTGCCGCTGTTCTATCCTTGCTCTCTTTATGCAAGGGCGGCGATTTGCGCCACCCCTGCTCTCTTCCTGCAAGGGCGGCGATTTTCGCTGCCCCTACTTTTTTCCTTTTTTAACTAACTCCCAAATTTTTTCCAGGTTGTCCTTTTTAAGCTTTTTCTTCCTCATTTTCTGTCTCTTTGCCCATCCTGACCTTTTTAAGTGACCTCTTATAGCCCGTGTCACTTGAATTGCTCTCCCCATCTCTCACTCTCCTTTCGACTATGGCTGCAGCACCTTCAGCAAGCTCCTACACGCCTGCTCCCATTCAAACGAGATCATCCCCCATGATGGAAGCATCTCCTTCAAAGGTGAAGAAGATGAAATACAGATACCAGGGCATCTTCCCGCTCATAGCGATCACCTCGAATGTCAATGACATTCGAGACACTGAGATCAGCCACGTAGATATGGTCGAATTCTTGGTACAAACCAAAGCGACCAATCCCAGCACTAGGATAAAGAGAATTATCGAGAGTAACATCCACCTGGTGGCCGCCTTCCCAGTAGTAGCTCATCATGCAAAATTCGTTCTTTAATGCGCGCACTTCTATGACAAAGAGACCAAATCAGTCTCAGATGCCAGTGGCAGCATGATCATTCGGTTGGACCCCAAATTTATCGACAAAGTCTTTTTATGTCCACCAGCCACCAAAGTGACCCAAATCAACTTGAGAATGTGCAGAGGGAGTATGACAAAGACCCCGAGAGGGCAAAGAGGGTCATAAACCATAAGTGGTTAAAAACCCCAAGGGCTGGCCTATCCAAATGGCCGAAAAGCTTCCCCAAAAGTGACTTCATTGAAGAAGTTGGTGACTTAATCACCCTTCTCAACAGAGTACGGGGCCTCCCGTCCTCTTCACAATTCCATGAATGGATGTATCCATTCATTAAGATCATTCTGCAAGGCAAACAGGCCATTTTCTGGGGAGAACAGATCAGCAACGCTATTCACGAGCAGCTGACCAGGGTACAAACCTCCTTCAAATTCTACATGACCTCGTACCTGGTCTACATAGCTGCTGCCATGCGATCTTTCCCAGGCCTAACCACAGAGGGGGATAGGAAGACCACCCCGGTCTATTCATACTATCCGCAGCTGACACTTCAGAGATCAACACATCATTTCAGGTGAGTGAATGATGCATTCTTTGCCGTATTTCTATGTCTCTTCGATCCTCAACTGGAGCAGAAGAGAATGTCAGACGAGGCTTGAACAGTAGTGAACAGTTTTGGCTGCATGTTCCTCTAGTTCCCTACATTTTCTTATCTACGGGTGGGTTTCTACCAAGGATACCCTTATATGCTCCCCAGATTCCCTTCAGATAGGTTGGTCCTAATGGAGCTTTGCCGACAACTGGCCATCATACACTCAAAACAGATGGAGCTTAAGAGACCTGGTTTCAAGTTTCCTATCCAGATTGGCAGATTTTCCATTGCTACATCGACTAAAGCCAAGGTTATGGAAATAGAGATGCAGATGGTTACCATCGAATCTTTCAAAAGATGGGAAAAATTTGATTACAGAGGAGTCAGAGAGACGATTCGAAGGAAGACTCAGTTTCACGAGCCTATGATTGAGGACATCTGGGTAGATCTAAGGACAGCTGAAGAGATAAGAAAGATGGACTATTGCCGTCTCATGCTAGAGCAGATAGAGTACCTTGAGCTTGCAGAGATCCCTTCATGGTTGATTGACGATGGAAATATAGTGAACAATAGATATTTGACAGAGAAGGTCGCTGGTTCCCCTCTTCCTCCGATCAACTGGTCTCAAAAAGAGCTGACTTCTCTAAGGAAAAGATTCGAACCAGTATTGGCTAACACCAATAGTTGGTTGGCAGCAAATGGAATCACCCTAAAAGAGTTCATTACAGGGTCAGAGGCCAAATATCAAGCAGAGATGAAGAGAAAGGCAGAAAGCCGAACCAAAAACAAAGACGACATCCCTTCATCTTCTAGACCTCACAAGCCTAGGATCGTCTTTGTATCCAAGAAGCCTAGGTCAGAACAAGAACCTGAGGCAGCAGCCGAAGAAACCAAAGAACAAAGTCCCGGGGTACAGGCAGCTCAACCGATGGGGTCAATAGAACAACCTTCAGAATGACCAGGTGTTGGGTCTCCAACCTCAACGGAACAAGTGCGGTCGATCCAGGGCTCCTCTCCTCCTCTTCAATCTCCTTCGGTGCCCACTTATCCTATCTCTCCCATTAGCGTTCCATTTTTTGGAGCTGCTTCTCCTTCCAAGGTTGTTTTTGGTGATCCACAAGATCCTTCAGTAGGTTCACCTCGCTCTTCTGCATCCATTCCAAGTTTATCATCTCCATCTTTCAACCTGCCACCAAGCCCTGTGCCTAATCCTGAATCAACAGTTGGCACAGTCTCGCCGGTCACTCCAACTATGGCTACTGTCACCACCAGTAGCGTGGAGGCCGCTACCGTGACACCGGTGGAAGTGACTATCATTACAATAGGTACTTCTCTCCCACCGTGGATGTCTGCTTTCACACCAAAGAGAAAGAAAAGGGCCATCTCCCCAGAAGAATTTGATTTCGACAAGATTGTGCCGACCAAAACAAAAGCTCCCAAGAAGCCAAAGATCCTTTCCAAGTTGGTCGAGGAAAAGGGGCAGAAAATTATGGAAATTGCCAAACCCCCACAGGACGCAACCCTTGAGGGTTTTTAAATGAGTAGTTATTCCTTTTCTTGTGTTGAACTAGGCAAGGTTACACACGAAGGTGCGAAGAGTGATCTTCAGTCAGCAATGGACATTATGGTCCAAAAATTTGACAAAGAAAAAGAGATAAAAGATTTTTATAAAGCCAAGGCTGAGCAGTTAATGGCAGTAATCAGAAGATTCACCATCCCACCTGAAGCAGCAACTCCAGAGGCCTTTTCTGTGGATGATTCAGTCATTCAAAAAGCTGAAAAGACTTATTTAAAGGGAAAAGTAATGGAGCAATATATTGACCGAATACACAATCAAGGAATCTCTCTGCTATCTGAGGTTGCAGAAAGAACAGGGAAAATGAAAAGGTTAAAGGCTCAAGTAGACAGTTTTGTTTCTCTTACCTCTCAAGATATTAATGGCTTGGAGAAAGATCTCGGAGGATGGAAGGAAATGGAAGGTCTAAAAAAGAGTACCCTGATATCTATCAGTGTTATCCCCAACAAGGATTCATATGTTGAGATCAAAGAGGCGATGATTTTCAGGATCCAGGTACTCAAAGATCTAATTGATGATCTCAAAGCTTTTAAAAAAGCTAGTGATAAAATTGACCTGAGCTTGTTGAACAAATTAGAAGAGCTACCCTGCGACTTGACCTCTAAGGATCATCAGTTCCTTCCAGCAGATGAAATGATTCAGAATTTTGAAGGGATGATCTAGAAGGATTTCAAAGGAGCATCTTTCTCAATAACTTCAGTTGATAGCATTCTGGATGCTCAATTGACTCTGGAAAATTTAAGATCCAGGTTAACTTGCCACTATAAGGCCATCACAGCATTAAAAGAAGCATTAATCAGATCAAGGGTCATCTCTAACAACGCAGTTGCACCGGATAGCATAGGGATCCAGGCATCGATCACCATGTATGATGCTCATTTGAAGAAGTCCAGTGGCAAGAACTGACACTTTCTCTCTTTCTTCTTCTATCCTTAGGCATTTTTGTTTTCTACAGAATGCATACAATTTTGTAAAATGTAATTACGAATAAAATATTTTGGAAAATATCTAAAAGTCAAAGATGAGTCATCTTTAACCAAGATATTTTGTATATTTTATTATTTTTTTGTTTTTGAGGATTTTCTCCCTATTTATAGTGGAGACCTCATTTGTAAAGCATCTTAGAAAAATTGAGAGCAAACACTGCTGAAATTGAAGCAACTTTTGAGACTTTGTGCTCAGATTTGTAAATCATATTTTGTTGAATGAATGAGAAGCAGGTTATTTCAGACTTTGCGTTGAAGTTATCTGTGTCATCTAGGAAATAGTTTCTTATGTACTCTTTCTTGATAACCTCTTGTTTATCTGATTTAATAAGCAAAGTGAATGTGTTGATATTATCTAAGGGTACTTCTAGAGGGTAGAAAATAGACTTTGTGCTACTTTTACCTTTGAGATTCTGTTATCTTTTGTAGTTTCAGGTGAAGACTTTGTGCTTCATTTTACCCTATGGTTGTACTCGTTTCGGATCTGTGCAGAAGCTACGGAAGACTTTGTGCTTGCGTGAGCATTCTTGTGGACTTTGTTACTACAGGTGATCTCTTACTTTCTATTTAAAATCATTCCTGAAAGAAGAGGAATGCTATTAGCTTAAAGACCAAGATTTTCCCTCTTTTGTTCCTTGTACATTACCTCTGAAAGGAGAGAGGTAGATGCTATTATACCACCCTCGTGTGTTATTTTCTGCTTAACTATCTATTCAGCACGTAAATACTAATAGGGAACCTCCCCTTGATGAGAGGAGAGATTTACCTCGTCTTGATCTGGTAAAGCCACACTCCTCGTGGTGTAAATCTCCCTTATGTTGTGGCTGATATCCCCATTTTGTCCTCAGTTAGTTGACGACAAAATATTCACCCAACAGTTTTTTGGCGACTCCGCTGGGGATTCGGATGTGCAGTCTGAAACCTCAAGTTTCAGATTGAAGCAGTCCTTACCCTTCTCCATTACGTAATCTAGCGACTCCGTTTCATGTCTTACCCATTATCATTTTAGCTTTACCAGTTGCCTCCATTATATTATCTGGTCTGCAAAACCAGAGCTACTGGGAAGAGTGCACATCTTGGAGCCTCAAGCTTCAACTTGAAATTCTTTCGATCCCATTTTCGTTTTAAAAATCTGGCAACCCCACACTATACCAGAAGTCAGAGATCTAAGGGTGTTGTCGACCCTGTGTTTGAATTAGCACAACAAAGTAATTTTGATCTATTTCCTCCATCATCTTCTCTTCAACGGTCCAAGAGTTTTCCTTCCAGCATTGTCAGGTCACCACCACAAGGTAGAACCCCTTTTCCTACTGTCAATCACCACCTCCCTATAAACACTCCACCAAGGTTTATTATCCCACCTTTTCATCCCCTTATCATAATGGCTCAAGGCCCGTGGGGTAATTCTTTCGGTTCCCTTAATTTAACCCCACCTCTGCATGAACTACCTCGTAGTTCTAGAAAAAATTTCCCTAAGTTTTTTGGTGATGGAAAGGTTCATCCCGACGAGCATATTGCCACTTTCTCTATAGCATGTGGCGTAATTGGTGTTGAATTTGAAGATGTGGCAGTGAGACTTTTTGTGGAGACTTTGCAAGGTGTTGCTGTGGATTGGTTCTATCACTTGCAGGCTGGGTCAGTAACAAACTGGGATACGCTCAAGTCCAAATTTGAAGCTCGGTTTAAACCCGCTGAAGATGCACATGCTTTGTTAGCTCAGCTAACACAGATGAAAAAAGAGTCCCCGGAACCCATGAGGGATTTCATAGCCAAGTTCAACAAATTAAGGAATCAGATTCCTACTGTGGCTCAACCCACGCCGGAGAATCTCAAATACTTTTTTATCAACTCACAGCTCCCCGAAGTAAGTTTTTTGTTGAGACAAGCTGGCCCTATGGACCTAGCCCTGGCTCAAGGATTGGCCACCGAGATTGAAGACGATCTTATCCTGGCAGGCAAAATTAGGAAAGATTCTGGTAAAAACAAATACCCCTCACTGGTTGAAAGTTCTTCCATGGGCACTACTGATCCTATGGTGCAAAAATTAACAAATGAACTGATTGCTTTAAAGAGACAAATTGCTCAAGGCTTGTCTGCCCCTACCTATCGAGATGTACCCAGGAGGACATTTCAGAATCAGCCATATCAAAATAATACTGCCTGAACCCAAGGACAATCGAATCGCCTACCTCCCCCTTCAGGGAGATTAGCCATTAAAGCAGCACCTACAAATTCAGCGGTTGGATACCTAGAAACTGAGCACGACCTTTCCTTTCAGCCGCAGCTGGATTAATCAAGAAGTACTAACCTCTTTGGTGAACAGGATGAGGAATTAGCTGGTGACTCCAGTATCAGTTTCCTAGATTACCAAGATGAAGCCGGACAATAAGGGGAAGATTCAAAGGAAGCTTATGCTGTCTTTACCAGGTCTCAAAATCAATCGGCTTCACGCACTGACAAAGGGAAAGCAGTTGACGAGCTCCAGCTAGCAGTTTCCATTGCCTAATGCGGGACTCCATTACCTCTGCAATCAAAAGATCAGGTAACTCATAAAAAAGTAACTGCTCCCGGTCACTTAATATCCTCCCCTCCTACTACTCAGGCCGGTGAAGAACCTGTCAAGGTCCTTGATGAGGGAATTGCTCCTTTTTCTATTGCAACCACCTTTCAATCATTTGATATTATTGATCATGCTAAAAAAACTAAGATTCAAATGACGGAGATTGAGTATTTGAGAGCTAACCCAGAACAGCTTGATAGGTTATCAGAATATGTTAGAAATAAAGCTGTCCCTGTAGGACAAAATCCTTCGAAAGTTGTTCCAGATCTCCCCAAAGACAAACCAGCCCAAAATAATCTAGTTGTGACACCCCCCGTCACTCCCAGAAAAATAGAACCTTTTTATGTCTCTCTGCTTATAAATGGTTTCAAACTGAGTAACTGCATTATAGACTCTGGGGCTTCAGATAACGTCATGCCTGCAAAAGTGGTGGATTCCCTCGGCCTGACTTTGACCAAAACTTTTGGAAGGTGTTTTTCCATGGAAAATAAATAGGTTCCCCTCCTTGGCCAAATAAAAGATGCTCAATACGCTTTTGCGGCTTTTCCAGAGAAGCGAATCAAAATGACAGTTTTAGTGGCCGATGTCCCAGCATCTTACGGCATCTTGCTTGGATGAAATTTCTGTAAGGATGTTGGAGGTGAGTTAAGCATGGACCTATCAGAGGCCAGGATTCCAGTTTCAGGCATCATGAAGAAGTTGCTTCCTGAAAAAGAAGCCAGGTACGTAGTTACCCGTTCCACAGCACCCAAAGCTCAAATTTTATTTGAGTCATCAGGTATGGGCACTTATTTCTTATCCACTGACGAAATCCACGGCGCCCTGGAGGAAACTCTTATGGATAATGATTTAGGTTTGGTTTCGCCTGGTGCTAGAGGTGGAATGTATAAACAAAATGAACACACAAATCAACCCTTTCCCTAGAATGGGGAAGTTTATGGAGAAAAAACCATGTTTGATGAGTTATGGACCTTAGAGTTTGACGGCAGTTGCTCTTCTACTGGATCAGGAGCCGGAGTTGTGTTGGTATCCCCTCAGGGAGAGGTTATCCCTTTTGCTTATAAATTGCAATTCAACAATACTAACAACACAGCTGAGTACGAATCCCTTTTGCTTAGACTACAGGCTGCCAAAGAAAAAGGCATAAAGAAAATCCATGCCAAAGGGGATGCTGAGTTGATAGTGTATCAGATAAGGAACCTCTATCAGACCAAAAATGAGAGGTTGCACCATTATCACAATCAGGTATGGGATCAGATTGAGGATTTCAACGCCTTCAATATCTCTGCCATTTTGAGGGAATTCAATGATTGAGCAGACGCATTAGCTGTCTCTGCAACTCTCCTGATTCCCCATCCTGATTTCAAAGGAGATAAGTATACTATTGAGTTGGTTTTCTGACCAAGTGTACCAGACAATGTTGACCACTGGCAAGTATTTAATGATGATGATCAAATCATCGCTTTCTTGGAGCAAAAAGACACTTTCAAACAATTGTGTTTTGAAGGCTGCAAGCCCCGGGAGTATGGACTAACCCCTGAAACCCAGGCCCATATAGGTGAAGATTTGCTGCAGCTGAAGGGAAATAAAATTCCCAAAGGTTTAGTTTCCCTAGAGAAGTTGTTTGATGACCATGACCGGTTTGTCAAACAACAAACAAATTCAAGTTCTTCTTCAGATTTTGATCAAATCAACTTGGGAACCAAGCATGACCCTAAGATGGTAAACATTGGGAAATACTGCACTTCCAAGGAAAGGTTTGAGCTTGCTAGTTTATTCTGTCAATATAGGGATGTGTTGGCCTATTCTTATGACGACATGAAATCTCTCAAGCCACATGACGTCCGTCATGACATCCCCCTGAAAGCCAATTCTGTGCCTTATAAACAGAAATCTAGGCAATATAATCCAAAAATCTCAGATACTATTTTAGCCGAGATACAAAAGATGCTGGATGCTCGGATAATTTTTCCAATCCATCACTCAACATGGGTCGCTAACATAGTACCCGTCAGAAAGAAAAATGGTGAGATTCGAATCTATGTGGATTTCAAAAATTTGAATCAGCTGTCCTTAAAAGATAACTACCCCCTTCCCATTATGGATCAAGTCCTACAGATGGTAACAGGTTCAGAAATGTTATCAATGCTTGACAGTTTTTCAGGTTATAATCAAGTGGAGGTCAGAAAAGTAGATCAACATAAGACAGCATTCACCACACCCTGGGGTACTTTCGCTTACTGCAGGATGCCTTTCGGTCTGATAAATGTAGGCACTACTTTTCAAAGGGCTATGGATCTCGCTTTCAAAGATATAATGGGAAAATTCATTGTAGTATACTTAGATGATCTGACGGTATTTTCAAAACAACATTCTGAGCATGTTCACCATTTGCAAAGAGTACTAGAGCGCTGTCGTCAAAATGGCATCTCGTTAAACCCAAAGAAATCCATTTTTGGAGTAACTGAAGGGAAGCTTCTCGGACACGTAGTGTCCCGAGAAGGTATCAGAATTGATTTAGGAAGAGTTAGATCCATTCAGGAACTTACTCTGCCTACCAGCAAGACTGTAGTTCATTCTTTCTTTGGAAAGGTCAATTTCCTTAGGAGATTTGTTCCTGAATTCGCTGAGAAAACCCGTCACATTGTCAACATGATGAAGAGCAATGCCACATTTAGGTGGACTGTCAAAGGCAAAGCAGCGTTCAAAGAAATTAAAGAAGCAATTGTAGGGGCACCAATCTTGGTCTGTTCGGACTATACTAAAGGTTTCAAAATATATAGTTATGCCTCTGAGCATACACTATCAGCTATTTTGGTTTAACTCAATTCAGAAAATGCAGAATCTCCTATTTCATTCATGAGCTGCCCACTCAAAAATCACGAGTTGAAATATTCCCTTATGAAGAAATACGCATATGCCGTGGTCAAGGCTATCAAGCATTTCAGGTTTTATATCCTGAATTCTCACACTGAAGTCCTCGTACCAGATACAATAATAAAATCTATTTTGACTCAGCAAGAGTTCGGCACAAAAAGGGGTAACTGGATTGCCAAAATTTAGGAATTCAATCCGGACATCAAACCAACCAAGCTCATACGGGGATGGGGCCTTTGCCAATTGATCGCCAACAACACTCCAGAGGAATTAAAAAATGAAGATTAAGATATTAAAAGCGTGCCCACAGTTCTCTTTGTTGCTACTACTGATGAGTGATTTTCTGACATTGCTTATTTCCTAACATATGGTGAATGCCCTCCTCATCTTTCTTTTAAAGAAAAGCGGAATATTAAATTAAAATCAGTTGGTTATGTTCTATGGGACCATGGTCTTTATAAAAGAAACCTGGATGGGGCATTTCTTCGTTGTGTTGATAAAGCTCAACAAGAAAGACTTTTAAAATCTTTCCACAATTTGGCCTGTGGAGGACATTTCTCTGCACCGGTGACGGCACACAAGATTCTACGAGCAAGGTACTTTTGGACTACGCTTTTTTAGGATGCCTACAAATGGGTGCGAAAGTGTGAGCTGTGTTAGCAATTTATCGAAAAACCCAAGCTACCTGCTTTACCCCTCAGCCCAGTTGTGATCGATGAACCGTTCTAGCAGTGGGGTATTGATTTCATTGGTGCAATTAACCCATCTTCAAGCACCGGACATGATTATGTCTTCACCGCAACAGACTATTTTACTAAGTGGGTGGAGGCCAAACCAACTAAACATGCTACATCTGAAGTAGTATGCACCTTCCTCAAAGAAAATATCATCTCCAAGTTTGGGGTTCCACTAAAAATTGTGACGGATAATGCGGCTTGCTTTTCGTCACATGAAATCACTCAATTTTGTTTCCACTATGGGATTACTTTGTCTCACACTTCAGACTATTTCCCCCAGGGAAATGGACAAGCAGAATCAAGTAACAGGAACCTGGTCACCATCATCAGAAAGTTGGTGGACGACAATCAGAGAACATGGCACAAAGCTTTGTATGATGCTTTATGGGCCGATAGGATAACACCTAAAAGAGCTATAGGTATGTCACCTTTCCAACTCTTATATGGATGAAATGCTGAAATCCTCATCACCCTTGAACTACCAGCACTCAGGTTAACCAGAGCAATCGAAGACTCGACCTTTGAAGGCTCAGTTGACAAGCGTATCATGTATCCGATGGAGCTGAATGAACAATGAGTTATGGTGGTCGATCGGATCAGGGAACACCAGAACCGGGTGAAGGAGCTTTTTTATAAAAGAGCTAAAGCGCGTGAGTTCCAAGTCAGAGATCAAGTCTTGTTATGGGACAAGCGACGTGAACCGAAAGGGATGCACGGCAAATTTGACTCCCTGTGGAGGGGTCCGTTCACCATTCGATAGCTCTGTGGTGAAGCTAGCTTTTTGCTGGAGTATAAAGATGGAACGCCGTTTACACTACCTCATAATGGGCAGCATCTAAAGCTTTTCAACCCTTGAAGCTTGGATGAGTCCATTTGTAAATATGTGCAGTTCTTTTTCTTTTTATCTTTTTTCTTTCGCTCGACTCCGTAGCCCAATGGCTTGGATAAAAGCACTTAGAGACTGGTTTCTACTTCTGCTAATCTTTTCGATTAAGCAGAAGTTCCCCAACAGGAGCCAGCTGTTGTTCCCAAAATGAGCTTCACTCATTTTGCAAATAACCCCCTACGAAACTTGTCCGTTTTGTCTTGTCTCTCTAAGCTTGTTTTTTTTTTAAAAGGCTTTTTCTTTGGTTCATTTTCGTCTTAGTTGGATCGAGGAGTGGTTCCCCCCCTTTTTTATCCAAGCCAAGTTTCCCCTTCCCCTTTTTGCTTTTCTTTTCTTTTTTCCTTTTCAGAGTTGATCTTTCTTTTTCTGTAAGGGTGGCGAAAATCGCCACCCCTGCACTTTTTCTGTAAGGGCGGCAAAAATTGCTGCCCCTGCACTTTTTCTGTAAGGGTGGCGAAAATCGCCGCCCCTACACTTTTTGTGTAAGGGCAGCAAAAATTGCCGCCCCTACACTTCATCATTTTCTGTGTAAGGCATTAATGGCCCTACGCGGCGGGTTGTTGGGGTTGGTTTTTCAACCTTTATAAACCGATTTGGGCCTCATTTCTTCTCACTTCCTCCTCCTCCCCTCCTACCTCTTGCACCTGAGCGCTCCAAGTGACTTTGCGAAGTGCCAAATCACGGATCCGACTTTGTGGCCCGTGCATTTTCCAACTAGATTTTGTTTTTAAGTTTTGTTTTTATTTTGTGTGTTTTTTCCTCCTCTTCCCTGCAGCCTCGAAAGGGCGGCATTTCATTGCCGCCGTTCCGCCCCTGCTTTCCTCATGCAAGGGAGGCATTTCCTTGCTGCTGTTCTATCCTTGCTCTCTTTATGCAAGGGCGGCGATTCGCGCCACCCTTGCTCTTTTCCTGCAAGGGCGGTGATTTTTACCGCCCCTGCTCTCCTCCTGCAAGGGCGGCGATTTTTGCCGCCCCTGCTTTTTTCCTTTTTCAACTAACTCCTAGATTTTTTTTAGGTTGTCTTTTTCAAGATTTTTCTTCCTCATTTTCCATCTCTTTGCCCATCTTGACCTTTTTAAGTGACCTCCTGTAGCTCGTGTCACTTGAATTGCTCTCTCCATCTCTCACTCTCCTTTCGACTATGGCTGCAGCACCTTCAGCAAGCTCCTGCACGCCTGCTCCCGTTCAAACGAGATCGTCCCACATGACAGAAGCATCTCCTTCAAAGGTGAAGAAGATGAAATACAAATACCAGGGCATCTTTCCACTCACAGCGATCACCTCGAATGTCAATGACATTCGAGACACTAAGATCGGCCATGTAGATATGGCCGAATTCTTGGTACGAACCAAAGCGACCAATCCCAGCACTGGGATAAAGAGAATTATCGAGAGTAACATCCACCTGGTGACCACCTTCCCAGTAGCAGCTCATCATGCAGAATTCATCCTTTAATGCATGCACTTCTACGATAAAGAGACCAGATCAGTCTCAGATGCCAGTGGCAGCATGATCATTCGGTTGGACCCTGAATTTATCGACAAAGTCTTTTTATGTCCACCAGCCACCGAAGTGACCCAAATTGAATTCGAGAATGCGTAGAGGGAGTATGATAAAGACCTCGAGAGGGCAAAGAGGGTCATAAACCATAAGTGGTTAAAAACCCCAAGGGCCGGCCTATCCAGATGGTCGAAAAGCTTCCCCAGAAGCGACTTCATTGAAGAAGTTGGTGACTTAATCACCCTTCTCAGCAGAGTACGGGGCCTCCCGTCCTCTTCACAATTCCATGAATGGATGTATCCATTCATTAAGATCATTCTACAAGGCAAACAGGCCATTTTTTGGGGAGAACAGATCAACAACACTATTCATGAGCAGCTGACCAGGGTACAAACCTCCTTCAAATTCTACATGACCTCGTACCTGGTCTACATAGCTGTTGCCATGCGATCTTTCCCAAGCCTAACCACAGAGGGGGATAGGAAGACCACCCCGGTCTATTCATACTATCTGTAGCTGACACTTCAGGGATCGACACGTCATTTTAGGTGAGTGAATGATGCATTCTTTGCCATATTTCTATGTCTCTTCGATCCTCAACTGGAGCAGAAGAGAATGTCAGACGAGGCTTGGACAGTAGTGAACAGTTTTGGCTGCATGTTCCTCCAGTTCCCTACATTTTCTTATCTACGGATGGGTTTCTACCAAGGATACCCTTATATGCTCCCCAGATTCCCTTTAAACAGGTTGGTCCTAATGGAGCTTTGCCAACAACTGGCCGTCGTACACTCAAAATAGATGGAGCTTAAGAGACCTAGTTTCAAGTTTCCTATCCAGATTGGCAGATTTTCTGTTGCTACATCGACTAAAGCCAAGGTTATGGAAACAGAGATGCAGATGGTTACCATCAAATCTTTCAAAAGATGGGAAAAATTTGATTACAGAGGAGTCAGAGAGACGATTCGAAGGAAGACTCAGTTTCACGAGCCTATGATTGAGGACATCTGGGTAGATCTAAGGATAGCCGAAGAGATAAGAAAGATGGACTATTTCCATCTCACGCTAGAGTAGATAGAGTACCTCGGGCTTGCAGAGATCCCTTCAGGGCTGATTGACGATGGGAATATAGTGAATAGTAGATATCTGACAGAGAAGGTTGCTGGTTCCCCTCTTCCTCCGATCAACTGGTCTCAAAAAGAGCTGACTTCTCTAAGGAAAAGATTTGAACCAGTATTGGCTAACACCAATAGTTGGTTGGCAGCAAATGGAATCACCCTAAAAGAGTTCATTACAGGGTCAGAGGCCGAATATCAAGCAGAGATGAAGAGAAAGGCAGAAAGCCGAACCAAAAACAAAGACGACGTCCCTTCATCTTCTAGACCTCACAAGCCTAAGATCGTCTTTGTATCCAAGAAGCCTAGGTCAGAACAAGAACCTGAGGCAGCAGCCGAAGAAACCAAAGAACAAAGTCCCAGGGTACAGGCAGCTCAACCGATGGGGTCAACAGAACAACCTTCAGAATGAACAGGTGTTGGGTCTCCAACCGCAACGGAACAAGTGTGGTCGATCCAGGGCTCCTCTCCTCCTCTTCAATCTCCTTCGGTGCCCACTTTTCCTATCTCTCCCATTAGCGTTCCATCTTTCAGAGTTGCTTCTCCTTCCAAGGTTGTTTTTGGTGATCCATAAGATCCTTCAGCAGGTTCACCTCACTCTTCTGCATCCATTCCAAGTTTATCATCTCCATCTTTCAACCTGCCACCAAGCCCTATGCCTAATCCTGAATCAACAGTTGGCACAGTCTCCCCGGTCACTCCAACTATGGCTACTGTCACCACCAGTAGCGTGGAGGCCACTACCGTGACACCGGCAGAAGCGACTATCATTACAACAGGTACTTCTCTCCCACTGTGGATGTCTGCTTTCACACCAAAGAGAAAGAAAAGGGCCATCTCCCCAGAAGAATTCGATTTTGGCAAGATTGTGCCGGCCAAAACAAAAGCTCCCAAGAAGCCAAAGATCCTTTCCAAGTTGGTCGAGGAAAAGGGGCAGAAAATTTTGCAAATTGCCAAACCCCCACTAGACGCAACCCTTGAGGGTTTTGAAATGAGCAGTTATTCCTTTTCTCGTGTTGAACTAGGCAAGGTTACACACGAAGGTGCGAAGAGTGATCTTCAGTCAGCAATGGACATTATGGTCCAAAAATTTGACAAAGAAAAAGAGATGAAAGATTTTCATAAAGCCAAGGCTGAGCAGTTAACGAAAGTAATCAGAAGATTCACCATCCCACCTGAAGCAACAACTCCAGAGGCCTTTTCCATGGATGATTCAGTCATTCAGAAAGCTGAAAAGACTTATTTAAAGGGAAAAGTAATGGAGGAATATATTGACCGAATACACAATCAAGGAATCTCTCTACTATCTGAGGTTGCAGAAAGAACAGGGAAAATGAAAAGGTTGAAGGCTCAAGTAGACAGTTTTGTTTCTCTTACCTCTCAAGGGATTAATGGCTTGGAGAAAGATCTCGGAGGATGGAAGGAAATGGAAGGTCTAAAAAAGAGTACCCTGATATCTATCGGTGTTATCCCCAACAAGGATTCATATGTTGAGATCAAAGAGGCGATGATTTTCAGGATCCAGGTACTCAAAGATCTAATTGATGATCTCAAAGCTTTTAAAAAAGCTAGTGATAAAAGTGACCTGAGCTTGTTGAACAAATTAGAAGAGCTACCCTGCGACTTGACCTCTAAGGATCATCAGTTCCTTCCAGCAGATGAAATGATTCAAAATTTTGAAGGGATGATCCAGAAGGATTTCAAAGGAGCGTCTTTCTCAATAACTTCAGTTGATAGCATTTTGGATGCTCAATTGACTCTGGAAAATTTAAGATCCAGGTTAACTGGCCACTATAAGGCCATCACAGCATTAAAAGATGCATTAATCAGATCAAGGGTCATCTCCAACAACACAGTTGCATCGGACAGCATAGAGATCCAGGCATCGATCACCATGTACGATGCTCATTTGAAGAAGTTCGGTGGCAAGAACTGACACTTTCTCTCTTTCTTCTTCTATCCTTAGGTATTTCTGTTTTCTACAAAATGCATACATTTTGTAAAATGTAATTACGAATAAAATATTTTGGAAAATATCTAAAAGTCAAAGATGAGTCATCTTTGACCAAGATATTTTGTATATTTTATTATTTTTCTATTTTTGAGGATTTTCTCCCTATTTATAGTGGAGACCTCATTTGTAAAGCATCTTGGAAAAATTGAGAGCAAACACTACTGAAATTGAAGCAACTTTTGAGACTTTGTGCTCAAATTTGTAAATCATATTTTGTTGAATGAATGAGAAGCAGGTTATTTCAGACTTTGTGTTGAAGTTATCTATGTCATCTAGGAAATAGTTTCTTATGTACTCTTTCTTGATAACCTCTTGTTTATCTGATTTAATAAGCAAAGTGAATGTGTTGATATTATCTAAGGGCGCTTCTAGAGGGTAGAAAATAGACTTTGTGCTACTTTTACCTTTGAGATTCTGTTATCTTTTGTAGTTTCAGGTGAAGACTTTGTGCTTCATTTTACCCTACGGTTGTACTCGTTCTGGATCTGTGGAGAAGCTACGAAAGACTTTGTGCTTGCGTGAGTGTTCTTGTGGACTTTGTTACTACAGGTGATCTCTTGCTTTCTGTTTAAAATCATTCCTGAAAGAAGAGGAATGCTATTAGCTTAAAGACCAAGATTTTCCCTCTTTTGTTCCTTGTACATTACCTCTGAAAGGAGAGAGGTAGATGCTGTTATACCACCCTCGTGTGTTATTTTCTGCTTAACTATATATTCAGCACGTAAATATTATTAAGGAACCTCCCCTTGATGAGAGGAGAGATTTACCTCATCTTGATCTGGTAAAGCCACACTCCTCGTGGTGTAAATCTCCCTTATGCTGTGGCTGATATCCCCATTTTGTCCTCAGTTAGTTGATGACAAAATATTCACCCAACAGGTATCATATTATCAATATTCTCCTTTTCATCTCTAAACCATTTAGGTCATTTTATATTCATCTATATATTTCTTCTTCTATACTTTCCTTTCATAGTTTTCAATCTTCAAAACTTCCTCTACACAGTCAACTAGGTCGACCCTATGGACCTAGTTCTATGTTCTATGTTTTATGAAATAACTAGGTCAACTTGACCAACATAGTTCACTTTAAAACTTTTCTTCCACTGTATAGGCTAAACCCTATTGACCTTTTTTTGTATGACTTCTCATATAGTTTCTCAACAATACCTTGTTTCAAAGTTAGAATAAACCATATATGTTAATCACATATTTATTTTCAATTGTTTACATGCTTAGAATAACTCACATAGTCTAATTAGGTGGTTTTCAATTAATTACTTAGTTACACTATTTCTATTTTATGTACACATGGACAAAACACATAAACATCAACAAACATTTAAACATTTGACTAGCTATGCCAACCTACTTAGATGTCATCACCATGGGGGAAGCTGACTTGATGCTCTATTCAAGTATAAATCATGGTTAATGGTATATTTTGGTTAAGTACCCATTACCCTTATTTCTATGGTGTGTGAAGTGAGGGGGTAGGCCCCAATACCAATCTTGTATCATTGCCACTTTAGTCCCTTTCATCCTAAACTTACCTAAAACTATCTATAGATTTATATCTAATACTTTCTTATAGTCAATATGCTACACTTAAAGTCATTCTTAATAATCTAATCAATATTCTATGTTAACGAAGTAGGTAGCTTTAATTTCAATTTGTCTATTTTCTCTTTGATCAATTATGTGTGTAAAAGCCTGCATTAGCCAATGTTAGTGTAATGTTTTACTTTGTGTGCATTAATTGGATTGGCCAATGTTAATTTAGTTTATTTCTTATTTCCTTTCTATATTTTCCAATGATTTATATTTTGGCTAAGTACCCATTACCCTTATTTGTATTTCCAATCTTGATATTTATCTTTTTATCTTCCTTGTTCACTATACTAGGTCAAACTAGTTGACCCTGTACTTTTTTGGGATTTTTTGCACTATAATAGATCAAATTGGTTAACTTAGTATAGTTTGCAAGCCCTATTTCTTACATTAGGTCAATCTGGTCAACCTTGTTCTATTTCTTACTTTTCCTATTTTTAAACCTAATTTACCATTTCTCTAGTTTGCATCATATTCATCTCTCTTCAATTAGAATGATGTCTCCTATCACAATCTTTTTAGATAACCTAAATCCATTTAGATACTATATGATTGTTTCATTCCTTCCTCTCTTTTCCTTTGTAAGAGATCCATCACTCTTGGGGCACCTCTTCTCCTCCTTCATCTATGAATTGTAACATGGTGTAAATAACACCTCAAGATGAAGTTGATGGATCCAATCCTTTCCATATGTATCAATAACAATGTAAGATTTATTGATACAAATATATTTAATATTCCCACTAATAGCCCTTCTTCTAATAATCCTCTCCCTAACACTAATTTTGGGAATGCTCCAACCAACACCAACTCACCTCCTAATTTAACCCAATTATTAACCCAAGTCATTCAACAAATGAACATCATGAAAAACTCTAATACCAACCAAATGATGCTCAACAACATTTAATTAATGTAACTAATCCACCTCTAATTATTCATCCTCAAGCTAATCATAATTATATTCCTCCACCTCTTAGGGATGCTTAAAAAATGTTATTCCTCAACCCATAATGAATAGCAAGATGATGAAAACCATTCAAAATAAGCCTTTAGATCCCTTTATTGTATCCATTGATATTGGTAACATAACTCAAATTATCAAAAATGATGGGACTAAAGACCCTGATTCATTCCTCAAAGCCTTTAATAACCTTTACAAATAGTGGATCCAAACTAATACATTTTCCATAACTAAGCTATTAGTCAAAAATTTCATTGGTGATGTATTATAATGATATAATCAACTTCCTCAAAATTATATTTGGTAACTTAAATATTTGGTCAATCATTTGGTTAAAGAGTTTCAACATAATGATCTTCCTAAAAATTGTCTTAGTCACTTCATAAATGCTAAACAATCTCCTAATGAATTAGCATGTGAATTTATTAGAAGATGGAAATCTTTAGCTCATAAATATGATCATAATATGACTAATGATAATTTATTCAAACTCTGTATTACCACTTTGACTCCCACTCTTCAATATAAGGTTCAAACATTTTCTCCTTAAACTCTTAAATAAGCTCTTGACCAAGCTAAGCATCAAGACTTTCTTATGAATTTAATTTGAACCCATTAATAAACTTCTTAAAGGATATTTTCCAACTTCTAATGTTATCACCAGTAATACTTCCCAAACCAAACTTGGATTTTCCAATTCTAATGTTCCTTTACCATCTCATGCACCTTTTTCAGTTCAAAAAATGCAACAGTTTTTACCACCTTAAAAGCCTTTCATTTATCCCAATGCTCCTTCTAAGTGGTATGATCCTAATATATTCTACTAGTTCCATGCTAACATTGGGAATTCTCATGAATCTTGTAGAGTTATCACTAAATGTGCCATTTATTATAAGATTGGTGGCTCATTCAACCATGAGGCTATGATCAAACTTCATCATCAAGAGTATGTTGTCACATCTCAAAAAAGACAAAAATTTAAATCTACTTCTAACACTAAAAACTCTTCTTCAAACAATAATCAATCAAATTTCAAGGATGTTTATGCCATCGATGATAATTATGACCTATATTATAACTCTCAATATGTCAACATTGTTAAGGTTAAATATCATCATAAAATAACTCATAAAGAACCTATTACCAATCCTAAGAAACCACCTTTAAAATAAAAATTTATTAAATATACTACTACCAATGATGATGATTTAGAAGCACCTAAGGTGAAACTTCATCCTTTTGATCCTCCAACCACATCTATACCTCCTAAATCTAGTTTGCCTTCTAAACCTCATGTTGGTTCTTATAAATCACATTGGAATTTTATTGAAGATTTCAAATCTATGCCTTGAAAAATTTCTCTTATGGAGTTGGTTCTCACTTCATCATATCATTATATATTTTTTATGCAACAACTTCAAGAAATTGAATATCTATCTTCCATAGATGAAGAACCACCTTCTATCGATTCTCAACCAACTAATGTCAATAACATTGAGACTATGTGTCTTTATTTCAAGCCTTCCATTTAATTTCTTTAAGAGGACATGATCAATGATGAAATTATTTTTCACGTTGATGATCCACCTCTCTTTATCAAAGTATCCATTAATACCACCCTTATTTAAAAGGTTCTAGTTGATGAAGGTTCTGGTATTAATGTCACATCCTTATGGCTCATTCAACAAATTAGTTATAAAAAATATCATCTTAAACAAACCCATCTTACTTTTTGTGGCTATGAAAAGACTAATCAAAATACACTTAGCTGGATTTGACTTCAATTGACCATTAGAGCCAAGAGTATTAGAACCAAGATTATGGTCCTTGATCTTCCTTTATCCTATAAAATTCTTCTTGGTCATCCATGGACTCATTGGATGAGATCCATCACCTCTTCTAATAGTTAGTGTATTAAATTTTTACATAACAAAAAATGTTGAAAACATGAAGTTGAACCCAACCCATAAATCATCCAACTTCCTATTCCTAAGTCTCAATATTAAATTCCTAGAATTTATAAAATCAATAGTGCTCCTTTACCTAAGTTCATCAACATAAATCCCAATATTCAAGTTAATCTCATGGATTATAATGATGATGAGCCTAATGAGTTACATCACACTTTCAATACTAAGAATATACCCCCATTTATGGTGGATTGGATTCCTCTTTTTCTCTTGCTTAGAGATCATACTATTCCTATCATGGATGAGATTATTGATTTTCCCCCTCCATGCAATGCCCAAGAACCATATTTACCTAAATATTCCTTCACTTGTAATGATTTTGGAGTGGCTAAATTATTCCAAGATCCTCTTACCATGTCCGTTCATATATTTAGCAACATTTTAATTTCACCTTTTGAAACTACCCCCAATACTCAAGCATGTACATATGATGATAATTATATCATGGCCCAAGCTCACTCTAGAGACTTGGATGTCTAACACTATCAATATATTTTATCCTAGATTCATTACTTAAATTGGTATGTAAATACTATATCTACACATCATGATTTAGATCTTGAGGGTCATATACCTCCCACCAATTCTTCACTTATCGATACTCCTTGGGTGGTGGAACAACTTACACATTCTAAACCTATATATGCTCCTACATCTTCTCTACCTCATATGGATCCTATCATTTATTCTTATTCTTCTCTTATCATTAAATATATCAACACTCTTATCTCTTCTAATCCATCTTCTTCATCTACTTTTGAAATTACACTAGATGCCAAGGCAATTGATGTCTGTCAGATTCATTTTGAATATGATCACCATGGCAATAAAACTCTAGACTTTGAAGTAGACGTTGAATATTATGGTCCTATTCCTACCTTTCCTAGTGATGAATATATTATTGAGTTAATTCATGCATGAGAAGCCTGACTTCCTTGACATCATCATAAAATTATAAATTTCAAGAATAAAAACTCCTTGCTTCAATACCTTTTTCACTAGCATTGATCCTAAAACAAATCCAATTTCAGCCTTGCCTAATGCACTTTACCATTTTAAAGATGACAATGCTATGCTTATCTAAGAAATAAATCATATTGACTATGATACCCTATCTTCTCCTTAACCAATCATTATTTACTGAGAACTCTCACCATCTAAGCATGATAGCTTTAGCTTATTAGTTGAGAAATATTAAGAGGCATTCACTTGGTCCTGCTAAGACATGCCTGACATTGACCCTAATATTATGGTTTATAACATCATCACATATCCTGACACTAAGATATTATTTCAAAATAAATGAAAATTCCCACCTAAAACTACTAATATATGTCATAAGGAAATCATTAAAATACTAAATGTTAAATTCATTAAACCACTGGATTATTTTAAATGGGTTTCTAACATTGTTCCTATTCAAAAGAAGGTTACTCTGTTCATCCACATTTGTATTGATTACCACAACATTAATATTGTTTGTCTTAAGTAAAAATTCCCCTTACCTTAAATAGATTCCATCTTTGATTCCATGGTTAGTTACAAAATATTGTCTCTTATGGATGGCTTCTTAGGATACAATCATATTCACATCAGTCCCAAGGACCAACATAAGACTACTTTCACCACAGAATGGGGCACCTATTATTATGTCAAGATTCCATTCAACCTTAAAAATGCTAGAGCTACCTACAAATGTGATATGACTCACATATTTCATGATTTCATCAACAAATTTTTTGAAACTTATGTGGATAATCTTATTGTTAAATCTAAACATCATACGAATCATCTTTCTAATCTTGCTATCATCTTTAACCATCTCCTTTAATAAAAATCTAGACTTAATCCTTTCAAATGTTTTTTTGGAGTCACTTTCGAAAAAAAAGTAGGATTCTTAGTCTCTCTCCATGGCATTGATGTTGACCCATCCAAAATTAGTTTTATTGTTAACATGCCCATTCCTTAATATATTCTTGATATTTGTACGTATTTAGGTAAAATTGGGGTAATTAGATGATTTATACCTAAAATGGCTTAGCATATTTACTCCTTCAATTCCCTTCTCAATAAATTTACAAATTTAGAATGGATGGATCCATGTCAAAAAATCCTTTGATCTTGTGAAAGAGTCATTACTTCATCCACCTACACTTCATCCACCTTCTAATGATAAACCATTAATTCTCTATACTTATTTCACACCTATTTTAGTTAGGGAAATACTTTCCGAATAAGATGATACAGGAAGAGAGTATGTTATTTATTACATTATCCAAGTCCTCCTTGATTATGAGACACATTATACCAAAATTAAGTGTGATTGCCTTGCTATATATTTTATGATTGAAAAGCTTCATCATTATATGTTATACCAGAATACTTATGTCATCATTCATTCCAACCCCCTTTGTTATTTATTATCCAAAGCATTTATTCCTAGAGATCAAATTGGCAAATGTATGGTTGTGCTTATGGAATTTGATCTCCACATCAATACATAAAAATATGTTAAATGCCAAGTCATAGCTGACCAACTTGCCATAGCTCCCATTCTAACCACTTATTTGCTTCAAGATGATATTCCTAATGATAATATCATTTTCATTGAATTTCTTAATCAAGATAACCTTAAAGACTATTTTCATATCTTTACTACTGATATTGAAGCCGATAATCTTGAAAAAGCTTCCTCTCCCTCTAGTACTCCTAAATCAAAGCTAGTTATCGAAAAGCTCCCTAAAATTAATGTTGCCTTAAATGAAGATACTTGGACCCTCCACTTTTATGGTGATAAATGCCTTCAAGGATCTAGGGCAAGTTGTATTTTCACTAGTCCTCTCAATAAAATCATTCCTTTGGATTTTCACTTTACCTTTGATGTCACCAATAATATGGCTAAACACAAAGCTCTTATCTTAGGAATAAGAACTAATCTTGATATAGACATCCAATATCTTCATTATTTATGATATTGTCAGTGAAATTTTCATCAATTTAATGGTGATTATCAATGCAAAAGTGTTAACCTCATTACCTATCATCAAATTACAACCACTCTTGCTAAGGAATTTATATCTTTCACTATCAAGACAATTCTTTGAGACCAAAATTCCATTATTGATTATCTTGCCTCTTTAGATTCTCTCTTTCATCCTCATCAGGTTCTTTCTGATCCTTTATTTATTATACAAATAAAAAAATATCCATCATCTATCCAACCACCTGATTCACTTATCTATCACATCGAGGCTATAACTATTCGAAAAATCCTTTGGTTTTGAGATATCATTCAATACCTAAAAGATCAAACTTATCTTTCGAATCTAGATTATCATGAAAAGACACACATTTGTAGACAAGATTTCAATTATGTATTTAAACATAACATCCTTTACTATCACAACATCAAAGGTACCTTACTCCTTTGTGTTATGCATGATGAGGTCCCTCATTTACTCAAGAAATCACATGGGGGCATTTGTGTTGGTCACTATAACGAACATGCTACAACATGTAAATTCCTATGTATGGGTTAATTTTGGCCTACTCTTGAAAAATATGCAATTGAATATGCTAATAAGTGTAATCCTTGTCAGCTTCATAATGATATTATCCATTTACCTCCTATCGAGAATCAAACTATGATATCTCCTTGGCCATTTTCCACATGGGGATTTGATCTCATTAGTAAAATTTCTCATTCCCTAGATGGGTACATCTTCATCATCACCATTATTGAGTACTTTACCAAATGGGTAGAAGCCATGCCCCATGTTAATGTTATTGTTCCTACCATATCCAAGTTTAGTCTTAACTAAATTATTTTATTCTTTAGTGTTCCTCATACCATCATTTTATAAAATGGTGGCAATTTAAAAAATAAACATGTTAAACAACTTTATACCAAATTTAAGATCAATCACAAGTTTTTCACACCTTGTCATCCACAATATAATGGTCAAGCTAAGGCCACTAATAAAATTTTCAATAAAATTCTCCAAAATACAATTCATGAAACATGTATGGATTGGTACATTCCTATTTACCTTGTACTTTGGGCCTATCAGACTAGCATTCATACTAACACTAGGGTAACTCCATTTTCATTAGTCTGTGGTTTTGAGTCGGTCCTTCCATTAGGAGTTGAGCTTCCCTCTATTTGTATTTCTCTTTAGGACATTATTCCTAATGAAGAATTACATGAAGTTCCCATTCATGCCCTTGATCTTCTTGATGAACATCATATTTTTTCATTACAAAATAACCACCAATATAAATCTCACATGACTTGACAACATAAAAAACATATTAAAGTTCACACTTTTCTTATTGGTGATCTTGTCCTTAAATTAGATTACACAAATGATAAAGAAGGTAAATATGCCCAAAAATGGTGGGCCCCATATTTAGTTAAAGATATTCTTGGTATAAGTACTTACCATCTTTAAAATAATGAAGGCCATGTTTTCAAAGAAACCATCAATACCAAATTCCTTAAAAAGTACTTTGCCTAAACATTTTATTCTTGTCAAGTTTTCTATCTGTATCTATCTAACTATTTTTTTACAAGTTAATTAAGTACGGGTCTCTCCCTTTATAGTAATTTCCTTCCTTTCACTAACCTTAGTCCTCCCTTTTGGTCTTTTGGTTTCTTGATGTATGATAGTCTCCCTTATATTCTTATATGATAGGATCCAACATACCTCAAAAAACCACCATCTTTTAATCATTTCATGTTGTTGCTTGCCAATGTTTTTTTGGCATTCTTTGGGTTTTTCTTTGTGAGGTACCTTGTCAAAAGGATCCCTCACTTTTTGCTTATTATCACCCTCATGGGTCTCTCTTTTATGAGTTTATTTGTAAGATCATGGATAAGACCCGACCCTCCTTGTAAGATTACCATTCTTTACATGTTCTTGATACTTATTCTCAACTTTATCTTTTGGTTCTTTTATTAGATGAAATCTACACAATAATCTATGTTAGCATGTTTCTATTCACTTCCCTCTTTATTATGATAATTAATAACACTTTAATATCATTATATCCTTCTTTTCCCTTTGTCACATTTTTTTGAAATTTGAAGTAATTTAAATTGTTCCATGTGTCATTCCTCTTGATTTCCCCTTTCTCTAATATGCACATTTGATAAAACAAGGTCAAAGTCAAGATAGCACTTTTATTTTAACTTGATTTATGAGACTCTTAGATCACATGATATTCTAAGTTCTATCTCTTAGAAACCTTATCCTAAGTATTAAAATGAAAGTCATATTTAGCACCCATGTTTGGTTTTCCAAATATGTATGGAGGAAACATCTATTAAAAGTCATCAAGAAATTTAAAAGACAAATCATTTAAACAAAAGCCAATGATATCTAAAAGGCAACATACAAATCCCAAAATTCAAATTCACACCAAAAGACATGATTACAAGTACATCTACTATCTCCATTTGAAGATCAAACTCCACAATCACCTTCACATATATCCCAATTCCTTTAAGGTATGGTAGGATAGTAGATTGAAATAGGGGATTTAAAAAAATTCTATGGTGCTACCTACTTTCTCATGTAAGTACCCAATCTTTGTAGTAGACTAATGACTTTATAAGGGGTCCTAAAGAGTGGGGAACACATCATGGGGAGGTAGGCCTAGTTTACTTTTCATGCATATAACCTTCATGGGATGATCTATATACTCCATTTGTTTATCCAAGAATTATATGGCTAAGAGAAGTTCTTCATAGTTCCTAAGGTTGAAAGTCCTCATGTTTTGACAAACTGAATTTGAGTGTCTTCACTTTGATAAAGAGTTATCTCTAACTTGGTTTTCCATTCATTCTCCTCTCCACCCATTTCATTTTCCCCCTTGATAGACAAATTGTGATTCCAAATATATTTTCCCTCTTCTTTAAATTCCTTCTTCTTCACCTCTTAAAAACATGCTAGCATTACTTTGTTTCAGTTCTATCTATCCTTAGAGCAAAACAACATATTTGAACAACTTTGGATCATTTTATTTAC
The DNA here is from genome assembly GCA_037957365.1 of Torreya grandis. NCBI lineage: Eukaryota > Viridiplantae > Streptophyta > Pinopsida > Cupressales > Taxaceae > Torreya > Torreya grandis. The sequence goes on from JARHVA010003793.1 coordinate 255,331, forward strand.
ATCACTTTATATTTACTAGATCTAATTTACCTTATTTCTACCATTTACCATGATTTTTATCTATCCTTAGAGCAAAGCAACATATTTGAACAATTTTGGATCATTTTATTTACATCACTTTATATTTACTAGACCTACTTTACCTTATTTTTACCATTTACCATGATTTTTTTGTCTTTTTATTATGGCTATGGTATTTTAATTACTTGATTTACTCTTATTGTTTGACTTGGTCATTTGGTCCAACATAACACCTACCACCCTAGCTTGCCAAATTTCCCAAGTATGTCCCATCCACATAGAACCAACTATTTGGATTTTCTTGTGTTTATTTGTTTTTGCTCTTAAGTTTTGTATTCTTGGGTTTATTAAAAGTAGTCTCTATGCCCTAGATAATCAAAACTAATACAATAGACAACCATCCTATGATAAAGGTAAGTCAAAGTACACATTGCATTTAATTTTTAGTAATTTACTTTTTTAGATTAGTTTCCCTTTCAATCATTTACTTTTTTTATTTTATAATTTTAAATTACTACAACTTTTTTTTAGCATCAACATTGTGTGTGTCCTTATGTTTTTTCTCAAAGCACCATACCCTATTACACCTTAGTGACACGTGATGAGCTTTGAGTGGGGAATATATATACACATAATATTTTTAAATTTTATAAATTACTAATGCTTTACATATTACAAGAACCCATCGAGACTCAATCTCTCTGAGTGCATGACCCAAGGGGTGCACCAAGAAAGTGGTGGGTAGACCTTTGGTGCTTCATAGGATTATTCTCCCTTTTTACCACATTATTACCAATCTAACTAGTTCCTACAACATTTCCCTAAGCTATTTCTCCTCCCTTTCATAGTCTGATAGTATTTTTCCTCTTGATATCCTTCATTTCATTTCTTGGCATCCTTTTGACTTGTTTAGCATACTAGGTCAACTTGGTTGACCTAATACAGTTAAGGGACCTTTTTCCTCTTTTAGTTTGTTAGCCTCCTGACTAACCTATCATAGACCTAGTGAATTAGCCCAAAAACATGCTAGGTTGATTAGGATAAACTAGCATAGAAAACATATCCAAATGATTTTAGGATAAGTTATGCCTATATATAAAAGGTCATTTGGTCATTATTATAATATGCAATCAAGAGTTATTATTTGCTCGTACTTCTTCATTGTCTGCTCTTTCACCTTTCTACTTGAGGAGACTTAACTTAGGTTTCTTATTTTAGAGAATATAGTCTTTTGGATAGGTCTTAGATGTTTTGGCCTAAAAAATTGATCCTTACAAACCACAACAACCTCCTTTGAAGCCCCTTTAGCCAAGGGAGAGATTGAGTCTCGATGGGTTCACATTCAAGTGAGTATATTCTAACTTTGTTCTCCTCTATTTTAGTAGATAAAAGAAGCATAAGTATTAGATAAAATAATATTAATCTTCATATTTTATGTATTAGGGTGCTACACATACTTAATTTATTTGAATTTCCCTATACATGTTTTGATTGATTTGCTTTACTAACCCCCACTTTGTGATACAAGCTTTGGTGTGCACTAGATTAGATTTAATTTTCTTGTTATTAGATTAGTGAAATATTAAATCATAGGACTCTTTTAGGGTTGTTATAAAATTGTGATATACTATAGGATTTGGAAACCTATCTTTCATGGTGTTTTATGACAAGTGATCCCCTAATTAGGTTTAGTGGATCCTCACATTAGTCATGCTCTCGCTTAAAAATTGTATGCCCCCAATCGGAAGTGTAGGTATACTCTATCCCATCCAATCCAATATTGATTTAAGGAAATGATGCATTTATAATTGCATACACCTCTTAGCTGATTGGTCCTTCTTGGCCCTTAAGACAAGGTATGTAACCAAGGTGACCATAAGAACCTAGCATTTTGTAGGTTTCACATTGATCCCTACATTAAAACAAGATCTAACATGAATTGTAGGATAAATGAGAAGGGAGAGCTTAATGTGGATGATTTAGGTTCTAAACTTGAAGGAATATTTGAATTTTTTCTAGATGAATATGGTGTAGATTCTTATGAACATGATCCTTATGCATACTTTAAACAAACTAACCTTGGCACTTATATCATGTATGAAGATCCATTTAAAGGAGCTAAGGTAAGTGTAAAACATTAATTCTCGCAAGCTAATAAAGGGAACTACATGATTCATGAGTATGATAATGATAGGTTGAAAAACCTAATTGATCACCATAGTGGAAAGAATAATTTATTTGTACTTGATGTTGATGAAGTTGCCCTTAGTGATGACACTCATGAAGAAGAGGACGATGACTTATGGCTAAGATTAAATACCATATGTCAAGAGTTTTAATAGTTAAGTAGTATTCCTTCTCATCCAAAAAAATGTATATCTGATGAGTTTTATATTGAAACTAATGATCATGATCTTAAGTATTCTATGAAGCATGAAATTAAGGGCAATGTTGTGAAGGAAGATGAACATTAAACTACTATCCAAAAGTCTATAGTCCTAGAAGGATCTAATGAGGTCAAGTTAGAATTGGTTTTGATATAAGGATAGTTAATAGTTCCACTTGAAGTAGACACATTTTAAGAGGTTTTGGAACATGATGAAGAGAATCCTGATGCTTCAAAATATCAATTGTATCATACATAATATGATAGAAAGGTTGGGGTAGGTTTCATATAATCTAATCTATAGTTTGAGGAAATCATATCAGGTATGATAATGATCAAGGATATTTTAGATAAAATCAAAGATATTATAAATTAATAAATATCATTCATGAATTCTCCCAGAAGTCCACTTGTAGACCTAAGAATATCCAAAGGTGATAGGCTTATTGAACATTCACATATGCAAGTTGTTGATGATGGGCAAGCTTCTCATGTTAGAATACCTTATTGGAGTGAAAAAGATGCAAGAGGAAATATTTTTGACCCTAGTTGAGGTAGGGAAATATGTTTTTTACCTCATGAGTGAGGTTTTGTAAATAGTATATTAGGTGTGTGTGCTTTTATTTTAGTTGTGTTATGTTTGATAAGTGTTCTAATTGAACACATGTTTGTTTTTTTGGTATGTGTTATTTTATGTGTCTTTCCTTTGTGTTTGGTGTGGTTTCAAAGGAAAATTATGTGTTAAAATAGTGTATAGGTGACTCCACGGCCTAATTTATAGGATTAGGAAACCAGTGTTGGCATAACAAGCATACCACCCTTACAAAATTGCCAATAATGTTGACCATTTTAACCAAAAGTCAAAATGATTCAACACACCTATAATAAAAACATGATATATGGGTATATTATAATTTCACATGATGTGTCATGGTTCATTTGATGTGATTTCATATGTTATTATCCCTGGTCATAGTCCATATTAGTCATTATGTCATTTTATGTCACTTAGGGGTCATAAATGGGTCATAAATGAAAGTGGTATAGTTTTAAATTTTTTCATGTGTTCCAATATTCATTATAACATCTAATATGTTATATTAATTTTCAATAATGTTAGGGATAATTTAAACTTGTAGGTTCTTAACTAAAATTTGGAAAACAAGTGAAAAAGAAGTTTCAAAGGTTATATGACCTATGGGAAAGAGTGACATGTGGAAACAGCTTATGGAATGGATATTAAACTTCCTTGACTCCATTTACATGCTTTAAATTCTTTTAAATTGAAATTTTTTGGCTAAAACCATTCTATCTCTCCATCGCTCCACTATGCAAGTAAAAATGATCAACATGTCTTTGGATAATACGACTACTAAGAGGAACTCTAGGACAAAAGCTATTGGTGGTAGATATTAAAATTGGTTAGATGAATTTTAATTTTATTAATGGTGGCCTATAATTTATGAAACATCCTTAACAAGTTAACTATCTAGTTTTGCATGCTAATGCCCACACCCTTTAGGTTTTACCTCTATTTGAGCATGTATGTATAATTCAGATGATGAACTGTCTTACATAGGATGTTAATTTAATTATCACATGTTTTCCATATTTTTTTTTATTTTTTTTAAGTTTTTTGATGAGTTTAAATCTCTTAGGTTACATATGATATATGTTAGTGGACTTGTAGTCAGTTTTCACCAATTACGTAAGGTTTATTTCTCTGTAGTGGTTTCAAAGTAATGTGTGGTATTTAATATCATTCTTATAATTTATCATTAAATCCCTCTCCTTTAAATAATATTATTACAATCTATCATAATGGATTTGTAGTCATAATTCAAAACCCAGAGTTAACTTCTTGCATGATTCCATACATAGTCAACTAAGTGAAGTGTTTTGAGCTCTAAGTGTTGTCCATGTAATTGTAATTATATTTTAAATATTTTGGCCACATTATTATAATAATTATAAATAAAGTAAAGTCTTCTCAAATGAGAAAAAAAACTTTGATAGTCAATGTAAAACATCTGCACAATCATCCACCATAAATGAGCATCTATAGGTGCTTACAAAAGGATATCACATATAAATTAGTGTTAAAACTTGTTTGAAGCATGTAAATGTTGTTATAATTCACTTTAATACATTTTATAAGGTTGGGATATTGTTTAATTCTCATACACCATGTACATAACTCATGAACACATTCACTGCCTTGACTACAACTGTATCAACACCTATAAGAAACTGAAAATGTGTAAATGAGAAGTGTTAAGACTAGTTTTAACCTTTTAAAGGAAGAGATGATAAATTGGATGACCTTTTTAAAAGTTTTAAACTAGATTTAAGTTCATATACCATGGCCACATTGATCATCTCACCTTCACTACCCTGCAACCTAAGATGTCCACCTATAGGTGTCTTATATAGAGATATGAGGGTTGTTATGGAGGAGTTTGACATGTTTATATACCTTCATGAAGTTTTTATAGTTGAATTATAAGAGGATAATTTTTTTTGATACAATGGGTTGTTAGGTAAGAGTGAGGAACCACTTCAAGAGATGAGAATAGAATTTTAGGGACAAGTTCCCTAAAAGCTCTAAAACTGAGCCCTAAGTACTTTTGTTGATTACATATAATAATGATTCATAGAGTTTGATCAATTTTTGATGCATCTAAATTGTATCCCTACCATAGGGGAAGATCCATGAAAAAAAATAATTTATGTATGAATAGAGTAACATATATTTTTAAGGCCTCCATTTTTGACATTTGTTCACTATAGTTTTTAAGTGTATTTTATAGGATTAAAACTTCAAAAGTGGCCTTACACTGTAATATGGAAATGCAAGAACCTATCACCATGAAAAGTGGTTCTAATAATGTGAGATGGAATATTAGGATTTAAATTTCATCAATAAATGTTGGATTACTATGTTTTTTGCCTATATATGCACCTATATGTGTCCTTTGGTTCAAAAAGGCCACCTACAATTGACTGTAGGTAGCTACAGTCTCATGACACAAACCTAGACATAAAACCCAATGGTTAAGGATACATAAAAATCAAAAATACTTAAAAATACATTAAAATGAGTCCAAGGGCATGTATTACTAATTCCAAGTGTATGTTTACCTACATGATGCTTGCTTAGTTAGCTATAGCTCATTATAGTATGACAATGAGCTAGAACAATTGATTTGGAAGATTTACTAGCATGCATATATTAGAAAAAGTCTAAATGAATTGTAAAAATGAATTGGAAATATAAAATAAGGTATTATAAATTTCATTCAAGGTAAAACCATATAGATACACCTACAAGTAAACCTTTTTGAGATAAAACACAGTTAGCATATCAGTCAGGCCTAATGGATTAAGGACATGGGTTAAGGGTGAAAGAATGGATGATAATAAGTTTGTGAGCATGGTAAACACATAAAAAATGAAATTTTACATCTAATGGTACTCTCATAAAATTTATATAGGGGAAGGTGAGCTTCCAAAAAAGAAACCCACGGTTCACATTCAAGACCCTACATACACTAAACTTTCCCATGAGTCTATTTTATGTTTTGATGCATTTAGATGTACTAGAGACATAATAAAACATTGTAATTTTTTAAAAATCATATAATTAACTAATATAATCTCACAATATCATCCTTTAGTATATGTAAATAGGGGAATTTACCTTTGTTTTATCTCAGATAGAGGGCATTCCCTAAGGATACAAACCTGCATGTTTTGAAGGAAAATGACGAGAAGACAAGATTGAAGTTGATTAAACCTAAATGGGGTTTTTAAATATGTGTACACATGTACAACATGAATAAACATTCACAAATTTGATAAATTCAATAGGGTTTCCTAAACCTACAAACATGTAGGGAGACCTATTAGGACTAGTTTATGCCTAAAGACTGAATGGGGGGTCAATATCATTTATATAAATATATATACCTAAAAAATGATTATAATACTTGTATATGGATTTATAACAAGTATTAAAACTATTTTAATTTATTAAAAACCATTGGTAAGCCATTTATTGGCTCAAACCACATTAAGCCTGTAGGGAATGGAAGGAGGAGCTTGAAAGGGAAAATTTTAGAGCTCACACCTATTTGGCCACTTTGAATGGGAGTCTAAGGAGTTTGGGTATGATTAAGGAGGCCTTAAAAATATATTTAGTGAATTTTTATGAAGGATTAGTGTCACATTATCATGAGTAATCCTTAGAGGGCAAAATGGCCTTAAACCCTCTAAAACCCTTGGTAATGACCTAATTGGGAAAATGAAGGAGAAGGGGAATATAGATGGCATGTAATGGTTTGGGAAATTATTTTAGGTTGTAGAGTACTCTCTAGGTATCCTCCCCATCAACTTGAGTTGTATCCTACTTGTACAGACAAGGAGGAAAATAACTTTATTTGACATTTTTTGGTGTTTTTTAGGTTCAAGTGAGAGTCAAATGATACAAGTAACTTTGGGAAATATATTGGTATTTTAACTAACATATAATTTAAATTTAATTATTCATCTGATCTCATAACCATATCTGAAAATTCCTTCATCTCAACTAGTCAAAATTTGCATAGTGATCAAGCTAGTGAGAGAGTGAAAACTTCAAGTGAGAGGATTTTTAATGTATATTTGAGTAATATAAGGCCATGAGGGATCCTAAAAGGTCTTATAAACTCCATTTTATGGATCAAATTGAAAAAATGAAGATAAATTTGATGTCAAGTGTGAGAGGTGAGTGAAAGTACAGTTATTTAGACTATAGGTAGTGATAAATCATCTCCATAAGAATATTAATTATTAGGGACACCTAAAATGCATGTTGGAGAATGTATATAATACCTACCTCTTATTGAAATCATCACATATATCCCTAATTCATTTTAGGATGTTCAAAGAAGTCTAAATAATGAAGGTTATTTTTTGAGCAAGTAATTGAGGAGTTCTATGCCACATTTTAGGAGTTTCATGTTTTAAGGGACATTTTTCATAGTATGACTTGCATGGTATATTTTATATTAGTCTTTGATACATGTGTAACTCCTCTTATCTTAACAAGTTTTATTATGAATGTTGGACTTCTCTCTTCTCACTTCTCTCTCAAATTCTATAAGTAGTAGCCATTTTGGCTCTTGTAGAAAATACCACACCATGTATGGTGAAGCCTTGATGGTTTTGAAATTTTAATTTTCCTTAGAAAAATAAAATGAAATCTGGTTTGAGTTCATATCTCATATTTTCAAAGTGTGTGAAGAGATGTATAATGAATAGTTAAGAGATATATATCTATCTTTCCTTTTTTTTAATCCTTCCATGTTTGATGATAGTGACTTCACTTTAGTAGGTCATATGAAGTTTTATTAAGTTTATGAATCTATTCTCAAGTGTAAAATAAGCCCTTAGTATCTTCAATTGATATATGGTTTCACTTACCTTGGATAGTCTTCATGCACATCACCTTCATATTTAAATACTAATGTTAGAGCATTCTAGGACTTTTAAACTAGTGTTTTAGGCCTTGTCTCTTAGTGAAAGAAGTATTATAGTCTTGTGTAAATACTTATAGTGTATCACCTCATTAGATTAGTTTGATTTAATGCAAACTTATATCCCTTTTCCCATAAACAATAAACTAGTTTAGGTGATAAACACTTTAAGGCATATTCAGGGAGCTAACCCTTAATCTTAGAGGTCTACTTATGTTATAGGTAAACCCACATACCTAGAAGTATTCCCATTTTTCCCAAATTTGGAAGAGGCTTGAACACCCTCTTCTACAGTGCAAGATTTGGTGAAAACAAGACCCATCAAACCCTATCTTATATGGTTGGGAGGTCATTCAAACCCTCTTATTGCAATAGTTGTGGGAGACATAAAACCCTATGGTTGTGTTATGGTGGTAGGATCCATAAAACCCTCTTATTTTGATCTTGTTTAATTGTGGGATAATTTAAACACTCTTGGTTGTGGATACTTTTTTGAAAACCCTCTTTCATTATGGGACTAGTTATCAAACCCTCACTTGTCTAGTTCATAGCTTTAAATTTAAAAGTGATTTTAGGTTCTTGTGACCTAATATTTACCTATGAAATAAAAAAATATTGCTCAAGTTATCTTTGTACTTCATGTAATTATTGTTGATCCATTAATAACTTGTATTGATTCACTTGTTTATTTCTTGTACTTGAATCTCTAATTTTGTATGCAAATATTTAATCCCAATGAATTATTTGAGGGGTAATAATATTTGTTTCATCAAATTTTGACTCAGATGTTTGAATTTTATTGAATCAAAAAGTATTATCATATGTAGGAAATCAAAAGATTATCATTCATAAATGAATTTTAGACATATATGCAATGTATATTAGACTATTACCATTAGGTTATCCATGGTATCCCCAATAGTAATTGAAATGAAATTTATTAAGCATAACATGAAATAGAATGGAGACTATTTTTTGGTCCCAATGTTATATCTAAAGTGAACATTCCTAAAACTTCTCTTGAAGAATCATAAAATACTTTTATAGTTTGATCTATTTGTTGAATACTACCAATGTTAATACCCAATTATTGTAAGAAATGACTACAATAAATTTTTACTCTTAGCACAACAGTAATAAATAATTTATTTATTCCTTTATTTTGAATTATTACTTGAATAAATAATTTGACATTTTAAGGGATTATATCATGTTCTGTCAATTAACTATTTTCAAAATTGATCATTATCTTACTATCCTTAAAAGTACACATGATGGAATAAAAAACATTAGATTGCATATCACTATGAATATCACTATCCATTAATGCAGCATACATAATTCCCTTATAAATTGATGATCTCTTTAACAAACCCAAAATAATAAAAAGATTGTGGATATTATTTAATTGATCTATAATATCATACCCTTTTAATTTATTTTCTTGTCTTGTGGTATAATGAGTGTGTTGAGGAGGAATATGTTGAATACCTCCATGATAAGGTGTCCTACCTCATTGGCTATTAAAAACAAGGACCACATAATATAATATAAGTTGTGGATGAATAATGGGAGTAGGATGGTAATTTTTAGAACCTTAAGGTCTAAGAGGAGGAGAACTTAAATGCTCTATACATCCCCTTTTTTGTCTAGTTATAACTGGTAATTTTTTTGATTGAATATTAAAGTAATGAGGAGGAAATAACATTTGAGGTTACTTATGAGCAATATATATATCATTTTGAATGTATAAGTACTATTTTCCCATGTCATACTTGACAAAATTTGTCAATAATGAAGTTTTTACATTACATTGAACAATTATCTTCTCATCCATTATAAAAGAGATGAAAAAGGTAGTACAAACAATGAAAAAATTAAAATTATTAGAAACAATTTTCTTTTATGTATGGAGATTAGTAAATTATTATAAAATGGAAAGTCAAAAGAAGATTATGTTAATGTTAGATATTACATCCAATGTCAAAATAAAGTGTTTTCAGTGTCATAAATTATATTTAAGGTTGAAAACAAGATATTTAAGTGTCAAATTTATATCAAAGGTAAAAAGAGAATCCTTTTAGTGTTAGATATTCATTAATTTATCTAAACCCTACGACATTTTATTTTTATACCCTATAAGATTAGAACCATAATGAAAACTTTAGGTTTTAAAATTCTCAATTAATAAATGTTTTTATCAAGATGTTTTATATAAATTTAGATTAATATGTGAATTATCCTAAATTAATTAAAACTAAATATAATAAATCAAAATGTTGTAAATGACATTTTGACAAGCAAAATGAAATCAAATAATTTAATTAGATAAGGTATAAACATTTAAAAGAAAGATACTGTGAAAACAAAAGATTAAATTAGTTGTTTCTATATTATGTTTGATTGTGTTGACTCACTAAGAATAGAAATAGGAAAAAAATGAGTGTATCTATGAATTATTAGAAGCCAGTTATGAGATTGTGCAAGGACATGAATGATAAATAAGGACATGATCACTTACCACTATTATCCACCTTCGAGGATTCTATCATTTAAAAAAAATGGAAATTAGGGAATGATCACTTTAAATAGATGTATTTAGGTTTTTATGTACTGATTTGACCTTAGGAAGTGTGTAGAAGGCCTGAAAATACATTTTTAAAGGTTTAAACCTTAACAGGGCTTATAATGATTGAAATACCAACAAATAGAAAAAGTGAAGTGTAATTAGGTTGAGATGAATGGGTCAAATAATAATAGTGTGTCCAAAATTTTATAATTTTGAGCTCATATAAACTTTAAATACCTCCCAAAATTATCTTGGGTTTGGGTCATTGATATTAATCAAACACATGTGTTCTAGTTTATATATACAAATATGTAGTGTATAGACATTTTTATAAATTTTTAAAAAATAGTTAAGTATTTTTTAGGATTTAATGATGAGTTATTTTTATGTATTTATTAACCTAATAAGACAAATATTATTCTTTTACTTGACCCCAATAACCCCCATAGTTATTAATTATGCCTAAGTATCCAATAATTTAAAGAGGGAAAACAAGCTTATTATTTCTTTAAAAATGTTCCATAATTTTGCTAAAATAATGGTATGCCTCTATTTTATTTTGGATCCAATCATAATTTCACTTAAATATAATTTGGGTACTAATCTCTTATGTTTTCATTCATTAAAATATTGGTTTTGTTGTTGAACTAGATCTGGAAAACCTCTCTATTATAGAGACCATGTTCATGCAATAAATTTTCATGTAAAACACTTAATTAAAAAATGGACTTCACATGATTTTGAATCCCATTAAAATTATTTATTAGAAGTTTTATTAGGTATCTTAGAGTATTTTTGACATTTATATATGTAAAATGAGTTTAAACCTCTTATTAGGTTTACAGACTTATGCAAATTTCTTGAAAATGTAATCAGACTAAGATGTCAGATTAGCTTTCAACTAGTTGGGAGGGTATGTATTAGTTGTGGTTGGGCCCAAAAGATAGAATAGGTTGGTGATGTATATTTTGACATTGAAATAATTTAATTATATTAAAAATTTGAATTGTATGGGGGAGAATTAATCTCCCCTTTGTAGTGTAAGTTGGTGCCATAGCCCTGACTAGGTCTATAGTGACCAAGTGCCCCCATCCCTTTAGTGGTCAATGATAAATCTCTAACCATGTTTTGGGGAATTTGAGCTCCCCCCATGATATGAAATATGTGTTTTTTATATACTTATAAATATAGGTGTGTCTTGACCACCATGGCATAATCAATATCTAGGTAGAATGTGTAGTTCCAGATTTGTCATCTTTCTTATGGCAGGTTTTTAGCTAGTTTTATACAGTGTATTTTTAATAGGTTAAATTATTAATTTTAATTTTAATAGTAATTGAGTAGTTTTATATGTATTTATAGCTGTGTAAGTAGCTAATGTGAAAGGAGATTGGAAATTGGAGGGAAAAGTGAAACTAGATTTTGGATATAAAATTATTTATGTTGATGTGGGTTTTATACACACCAGGGAATATTATGAGGTAACCTATAACATATTAGGATAAGTGAATAATATTAAATCCAAGGCATGAGTTTTAGGGTATTGTGTTTTTTAAGTAACCTATTGGTGTAGTACTAGTGAGTAAAATAATTAGTTACAATTCATGGTTCATATATGGATGAATATAGATCTACTTTAGATGGGTGGATAGATGATGGATTTAACATAAGGTGGGTCTAACCAAAATAAACTTGAAAAAGAGGGAAAGGTATGGAAATAAATAAGGCATGTGGACCAAAAATATGAAACCATTCTAAGCTAGATCTTGAACTAGGGGCTGTATAAGTAATCATGAACTAATGTCTATTACAAGCTAATATAAAAACACTGATAATCAAACATAACTAAGAGTATAAAGGAACAAGAATACAATAAACTTTAAAATTTATAATTAAAGGTTGATATCGATGTGATATTTTAATTACACATATACAATGGGAGACTATGATTAATAATGAAAAGAATTTAAATTAGTAAAAACATAATATGAATAACTATATTTAAAATAAAACTCATTCACAACCAAGAGAGTAAGATACAATAATGATAAAACTTCTTACAAGATTCATAAGTTTAGAGTAGAACCAGATTTTCAAATCAAGATTAATTGTATAATAATCCATAGAATTTACTATTAATCTTAACAACTAGAATTATCTTCCCTTTGGGATAGGAAGGATACAAACATATATAATATTTCAGAGGGGATGCTTCGTCTTCCAAGTTAAGTCTAAATTTACATATCCAATAATATAACCCTATGTCAAAATCATGGAGAGCATGCATGTAAAAAAGTGTTCACATAAACAGAATCCCTCAACTAAACTATAATATATATGCCAAATTAATTATGAACCATCAATTTTGACTTAAATAAGACATGAAAACATATATTTATATTTAGTGTGGTACTGATGTGTAACCTCTAGAAGAGGAAAATGGTTTACTAACATATATATAAATAGAAATTGATGTTTTACTAAAATGTGGAATCAAAACTAGCCTTATTGGAGTATGCATGAATGCATATCCAAAAAATTGGAGACCCTATGTTGACATGGTAGCACTTGTAGCTACTTATGTTCTTGGTGCTATCCCAAACATTTCATCGGTGGTTACGAGTTTTCAAAATATTGTGTGTGTTGTCTCAAACTCATTACTAATAGTTTCAAAATTGAGAAAGGCAAGATTAAATATTTTGATGGATTTAGCCATCAACCTTGTGTTTTCTACCTCTGAGATATTAAATTATGATCTAAATTATTTAACCTTCATCACACTATCCTTAGAAAAAATTATCATCTATAATATCTCATCATTAGTCCTATATATAGTTTCCTAAACTTCCCCATTAAATATATTTTTATCTTCTTTAAGGAGTATTTCAAAATTGGGAATGTTTACTAGTTCTCCAATAGAGGTTATCACATCAGTAAACCTTATATCTCTAAAAAAATTTAAGTCATAATCCTCAAAACTTTCAAAATGTCCCATTAAAGCCTTCATTTGTGTATGCTAGTTAAGGGCACCATCCCTTTTTACTATTACATAACTTAAAGCCCATGCAATATCTTGGTTGTACATCAAGTTTAAATGATTGAATGCACTAATTCATGAACATTTAACTAAAAAGGTAATCATTTTCTCAACCTCTTTAATTTGGCACCAAATTATAATCACCTTTGTTGTATCAAGATAGATTTATCCCATGCAAACATGAATATTATTTAAAATGTTATCTATCATAGTGGTTGCACTTTATGCACTATCTATAATTTCTCTAATGGAATGGTTAATCTATCTCCAAAATAGCTTACACTATGTCTCCTCCTTACTCTTTTAAATTTCATTCATTTCTTCTCCATTCAAATCCACACAAGAATAAAAATAATCTATATACTTTATTAGATCAATTAGATTCTTTTGTCCTTTTGGCTAAGGGAAACATTTTTTTCTTTGCTTAAAATCTATCTCCTCCATTGTATTTATGTTCACCACCTTCCTCTTATTCACCCTCTCTATTATGACACTTTGCCTATAAAAATGAGTGGAGACTGTATGCATTTTAGTGATGACCAAACTCTATCTCCCATCTCTTTAGCCTTGTCACTCTTTAACCCATTACATAATAATAAGTTCCCCTTCTTATTTTGGTTGACTTGGGTATTTAGAGGGAGAGGGTAGAGTGATCATTATATGGGTATTTATTAATGGAGGTGCCAATGAATAAATTATTTGAATCAATCTTGGAGTTTTTACAACTGTTATTATGTCTAAATATACCGATGTAGACTGTGTCAATGCCAACTCTAATTGAGTTGAAGATGTTGGGGGAAATAATGGCCTTTTAAAATAAAATAATTAAATTGAAACTAAATTCTCAAAATACACTCTTTTCTATGGGTCCTTTATTTGTGTGGATGTTGAAAGAATAAAATAATTATCTGAACTATAAAATGGTGGGCCTAAAAGGGTCAGAGGAAAATCAATAGCTGGCATATTTACAAAAGTAATAGAAGAATCAATGAGATAAACTACCTTATTTATATTTTTCCTCTCCTTTTTAGTGAAGATCTATTGGTATAATTCTCTAGATGGATTTTCTTCTTCTTGAAAACTTCTTAGTCTCATAAATTTGGCCTTTTATAATTATAATTCCTCATTTATTTAATTCAGGGATCCTTCCTCACTTGACCTTTGGTTAGGCATTATCATCATTTCTTCATTGTCTTCTTCCTCATCATTAGGATAATCCACTAGTGATATCACATGTACTTGATCCTCTTACTTTGATTCCTCTTTAAGGAATCCTCTAAGAGTTTTAATACTTAATGATGATGTTTCCTCTAATTATTGAAATTTTAAGGAGGCATGGAGGATTCTTTATTTTATTAGGTAGGTGATTGTGGTGGAAATGGTAGGTAAAGGGAATAATGAAACAAGTGAAGGAACCATAGTCATAGAGACTACCAGTGCAAGTGGTTGTGAAGAAATGGAGAATGGGACAATAATGGTGTAGGAAATAATGGATAGAGAGGGACTTTATTGAGGTGTTTTAGGATATGGAGGGTAGGATGGGAAAGATGATATTGAAAATTCAATAAACTACATGAGACTCATCTACATAGGCATCATAAGTGGAGGGAGACAAGACAAAGAGAATTTGTTTTTCTACCCTTATAAAGGAGGTATACTCCTCTCCACGATAGTGCCTATGCACAAAATTATGGTACTAGCTATATGTGTGAAGGAAAAATTAGAACTAGGGATACCTGTGATAATTTATTTTCTTATTTGGAGGTTCTCCTCCCTTTGAATACTAGGCTCTCCCTCTAATAAATTAGTTTTTTCTCCTATAGGATAAGGATGTTGATATGATCTTATTAGTTCATAAGTCTATGTTAAAAGCCAATGATGACTATAAGATCTCTATACCAACTCCACCATATCATTTTTATACTCTTTGGTAATTTTAGGGTCACATTGAATGGTCTATGTAACTATTGTTTCCATTTGATTATCCCTCATATGGATCCACATCTCTAAGTCATTTGATGCATTTATAAATATAAAATCATGCTCATACTCTTCATGACAATATATAGTGGTCACTTGAATATTCTCCTTAAAGGATTGACAATATTTCCTTACTTTTCCTTTAAGGTCCCATTCCTTGAATTGGGCCACTTTCAACTTGTAATGGCATCTCATTTTCCCTACCTGGTTGAAGTGTACCCTCACCACAAATTAGAGATTATTGATGTTTCAAGGAGTTTTTTAGTAATAAAAATGTTGCTAAAAGCCAGGTTAATAATATATACTATTATATAATTTGTATGCCACCTCTTTCTCTACAATCTTGTCTAGAATATGGCATGGTAAAAATAGAGTAGGTCCCCTTATTCCTACAATTTAGATTATGGTATAATATACATATGACTAGTAATCCCCCATTTTAATTATTCTTATTTTCATATTATTAGATATTCTAGGCGTATAAGTGACATGAATGTATTTGTAAACCTGAGGAAGATTTCCACACAAATCTTGGTGATCTTATTCTTATATCTATAAATAAACTAGAAATAATAGTCCTCACATGTTCTATTATCTAAATACTTTGAAAATGTTTTCCATATTTCACCATAGGCCCTATGGACCATCCTAAGGACTACATTTAATTGGTATGACATCATATAAATGTTTACATCATCTAGCCTTTATTCATTTTTTTTATGTTTAAGCATTCAATGTGATACTGATTATCTATTCTAGGGTCACATTTTTATTATAATTCAAGAGAATGTCTAACAATGAGACTTATTCCACTTATACATAGGCAATGCTAGAAAAACCATATAATATATTCAATAGGGTCATGATTATTCTAATA
The DNA here is from genome assembly GCA_037957365.1 of Torreya grandis. Taxonomy (NCBI): domain Eukaryota; kingdom Viridiplantae; phylum Streptophyta; class Pinopsida; order Cupressales; family Taxaceae; genus Torreya; species Torreya grandis. The sequence continues at coordinate 271,717 of JARHVA010003793.1, forward strand.
TTAGGCCTAAATTTGATGATATTATTGGAAGAAAGGGCTCCCTTTTAGTCTCTATCCTTTTAGTAGCCATTATTTCAAATTTTCATCCACAATGTTGTGATTGAGCCATACATTGGTCGTAACTTGATTATAGGCTACATCAAGTGTTAGGAGCTTGAGGTACATCTCAAATGCCCTTAGCAAAATATATGAAGTGGCATTTTTTTCCTTTTCTAAGGTGTAAATAGTCCTTATACCTATTAGCAAGCTAGATGGCACCCCGCTTGAAGGATTAGTAGATTTGTCTCTAAAACCTTCATAACTATATTAACATTGGAATGATCTAGGATGTGGGACACCTAAACTCAGACTAGACCTCTATATTTTATTGAGGCTAGCTCCTCTGATGTATCACTTTGCATTGCTTACTAAACTACTGATTATTGGGATGAAAAGGGGGAGAAGGAAACTAAAAGGGAAATTCTTAATCTACTAATGATAATACACCTATATTACTAGTTCATCCACTTTATTTGAACTCCTAAAATAGTGATTAGACAAGTAACTACTAAATCTACAACTCTAAATATCTCTTATGCATTAGTTTTCATGTAGAGGTTTTATCTAGTGATCAAAGCTTGAGGGAAATGATGGAATAGGCCTGATTTAAGGAACTAACCAGCCACTTATATCTCCTATAATCCTAGCCAAAAGACATCAAACACTAAACAAGACTTGTATAATCTAACAAACTAGTAGCTAGGTGAGAATCAATCTTGACAAGGGAGAAATTTCTAACACATATGTAAATCAAACTGATATTACACATTATACTAGCATAATGAAATCTAAAACAATAATTTTATTTATCTGAAAAGGTTACAAAAATCAATCTTAGTAGAGTCTAGTCTTGCCAAGAGAGGGATTCTAAAAAATGGTTTAAAACCCTACATATGTAACCAAAATATTAGAATTAGCTAAAAGCTCTAGCCAATGTGGCATATATGTGAGAATAATAAGTCATTTTGACATGAACTCAAGTCAAAAATCCACTTTTCAATAGTAAAAAAAGTCCTTAAGACTTGTCCTTTCTTGAAAATTTTGTGTGAAGGTCATTTTGGCATTAGAATGAGGAAAGGATGGCCCAAATTGACATTTTTTCAATCTTCATACATGAATTAATTATAAAATTTGATGGAAAACTCCACTTGAAGTGATTTGAAGCTAAGTTGGAACATGAGAATGTCCTCCTTTGTATGGAGAGTATGATAGATGCTGATCTTGTCAAAAGTCAACTAAAGTGCAAGACTAGTTTACTTCACTAAGATCATTCCTTGTATAAAATGGAATTAAAGACTAAAATTATCATGGAATTTTGTGTTGAAACTGAAAATGAACTTCTTGATGACCATCTTCAATGGCAACTCACTTTATTTGATTGATAAAATAGCCCTATTAAGCCAACTAGGCCTAGTAATCTATCTGGGCACTCGAAACTTAATAGAACCTACAAGGAAAACAATGAAACCTAAAAAAATAAGGTGTGTAATACCTGAATCAACTTCTCCCATCATGAGATAGGTGATTTTGATGAGAAAATTATTGTCATTCAATCAATAGGGTTGACTAGGCCCATTTTGCCCTATTTTCCTGTAGATTAGTTGCTTTGATTGAGCTAGTAGGGGAAATTAAAAGAATATTTCTAATTAAATAATGATTTTAGGATGAATAAAAAGTCTTATTCTTCAAGATCCATTTACTAGATCCCATTGAACTGCCTTATACATAATTTTTTATGTTTTTTTCCATTAAAAAATTAATTTCTACTCTAATGCATATAGATCCATACATAAAATTAGCATTTATGGAATCCTATCTGAGTGAAATTTAATTTTGAATATGTTTTATATTTATCCATGGTGACTTGTTGGTAAGAAAATCAACCTTTTATAAAACTATTTTTGTGAGGGTTTGGGAGGGTTTTAAAGTTGAATCTTCAAAATGATGATTCATGAAGTAAAAACCTCAAAATAAAAAACTATTAAAATTAATGTGTATTAAATTTACCCCTATAAAATCCTTGAAAATATTTGGTTCCCATGTAAAAGATATGCAAAGTTATCACATGGAGGAAGATTGCCTATAAGGTTTTTCTTAGATTCTGGGTAGCCTATGCTCTTAACGATTTTTAATAAAGTAAAACCACTAAAATGACCTCAATTTTCCATAAATTATAATTTTATAGGGGTCGTAAAATCATTCTAATATCATTCATCCAAACTCCTCATGTGGTGAAAGATACAAGCATCCGAATACATGGCTTGGAAGGATGTCTAGAATTATAGAAATTGAAATTATTAACCTAGATAAAAATGACTCTTCTAATAATTATAAATTCTTAAAAAAATCATTATGAGGTTTGTAACATGATATATAAACACACTAAAACTATCATCTTGCTTAAAAACCCAAAAATGCCTTTTTTGGCTTATGTGCTAACTTGCTTGAAGAAAATTTTATGAGCATGGTTTGCTTATAGTTTAGATTTTTGACATTATTTAAAGGTCTTATGATGATGTAAAAACATCATCCCATAATTTTCAAAATCTCACGTGGGATTAACAACCTCTGTGGCATCCCAGAACACTACCTGCTTCAATGGTGACCTCAAAGAAACATGTTGATGACTGTAACAAAATAAAATGTAATTCCATTGATCAAATGGAATTTAAACTTCTATTTATGATTACTTAACTCATTATTATTCTACACACCGAAATTGGGGTCTTAATTCCTCCTATAGATGCCAAAAACTTCAAATTTTCTTTAAAAATGCCCCCTTTTGCATGGATTGTGACATACATTACTATAATTTCATGTTTTTTAGCTGATTTCATGGTGTATAGATTTTTTATTGATCAAAATCATATTAAATTAGATAAATATACCCCTTAAATTATTTAGAACATCTTCTACCTCTCCTTTTATCATGTTTTGACCTTGAAACAAGGCATTTAGGCCTTTTCATGACTTTGTATATACTAATGTAGGTGTATTTTGATCAGGTTTGGATATTTTTAGTGATGATTTCATCCTTAATAGATTATTAAAGCTATTTAGATCAAATGAAAGTATATAATCAATCTCTTTGTAGCTATTTGATTCCTTCATATAAGATTGTAGGCCTCTAGAATCAAACTCCGTATAATGTACTTGTACTATATACCTTCACTATTGAGTTGCAAATAACTTTATCCACTTGTGAAATTAATTATTTGTCCACTTATCACTTTCTTTATGTCTTCATTTCATTGGATATCCCTTAAAGAAACCATCAACCCTCAATCTACATGAACAAGTCTTGGAGGGTAACTGTATATACTTAGCTAAAGGTATAATCTTGGGAGAGTATATAATATCAGGAGAGTATGGTTTAATTTGTGTCTTGGAAAAAATTCATCATGACCTATGATGAATTCAAATACCTTTGGTCCTATCTCATCATTGATGAATCTTCTTTGTCAAGACATAGTCATAAGTCACATTGTTAGTACTTCCTTACACGCATTGATCATGCTTATTAAGATGACTATAGGATGCTCCTTTGGAATTTTATTTTGACAATGTCTCATATGGGATCATGGCCTATTTGTGGTTTTTTCACTATTTGTTTCTTCAAACCTCCCCATGGCTTGGACATGAAATAATGTAAAAGATCACTACTTACCCCTATCTCCTAGCCTTAAGGAAGGCTTTTGGATTTATGGTGGTTATAGCTCCTTAATAGCTTATAGGTGGGATATTATCCTTAATTAAAATACTTATCATTATTTAAAATCATCTATCCTTAAATTCTAATCACTTTAAATCACAAAACATTCCTTAGAGCCCAAAACCCTTGATGATTACTTCAAGTATTAAACATACCTTTGATTGTGGCAATCTTTCCAGGCAGTTGCAGGTTGATTTAGAACATGGTCATATGTGAATTTATCACTATAGGTTAATCTATAGTCATTTAAAAGACTAATATACTCTTTAATACCAAAATGAGGTCCAAGAATCCTCATGGCCAACCATGTATTAACAATCTCCTCAAGAGGTCTCTTTAGAATCCAAACCTTTGCTAGTTATAAGTGAGGTCCATACAAGATTGTATGGTTTTATTTTGTCCTTTATCCATATTGAATATATTTATTTCATGGTTTTAAGTTCTTGATCAACTTTAGTATAATTGGTTAATGATCCTTTATGAACAAGAAACCCAAGAAACTATTTTGAAGCATTACTTCCTAACTCTATATTTGGATATGTGGTGCTTGGTTTACAGACTGAGGACTAAAAGTGAGTGTTTAGCTTATTCATGAATATACAAAGTGAATTTTTACTTAATCAATACTATCTCATAATATACGATGACGAGTACCCTTCTTGTGATGATTGATATCCATTTTAGGTTCTCAAAAGCCAAAAAAGCCTACATGGGTGCAAATGTTCATGAGAGTTGGTTTTAGACTTCAATTTAACTATATACTTGATTTGAAATTAAAAAAAATATTCTTTTATTGGAATGGACCAATGAGTTTAAAAATAGATTAAAGTAAAAAAAACTAAAAAACTATGCTTATGTCTGAAAATAAGATTATGGGAAGCACTTGATTACATGGAATAAAGATTATTGGAATTCAAATCTTTCTTGAATCTTGATTTAAGTTTTTATTTTTGTTATCCATAACCTTTATTACCGATTATTGGGAAAAGGTACCCTTGCTATAAAAACTAAGGAGAAACTACTTATATTCATGATACACTACATGTGCCCAAATTAAAACACAATCTCTTAAGAACTACTTAATTTCACCCTTGAGTTGATAACCAAATCACATGTCTTTTTGATGCTCTCATGAAATAGTCTCTTATGCATAAAACACCTTAAGAACTCACTACAAGTCCCTTAACTCACCTCAAACTTAGAATATGACTATGTTTGATGGATACAGGGTATATTTTCTTAGGGTTATAGGTGATCTCAAGGACAACCAATGACTACTTTCTTAATGACACATGACATGAATGGAAACTTTCAAGGATTTGAGAAACCTTATATTACTTGCCATCTTCATGAATAACTTGATATCATGTCCAATCTTCATAAGGTTATGCGTATGGATATATTTACTCTGTTTCTATGGATCATGATTATCATAAACCTTAGAGAGGTCATTAGACATGACTAAGGCACTTGATCTTCATTCATATATGCTTGATGATATATTTGTATGGAGACCAAAAGGATAAATCTTCATTGTCACTCATTGACTATACACATTATGCAAAACATAATTACATTCCCCTTTTGGTTGTAGATGGCCATATGAATTATGCCAAAATTCTAGGTCTAAAACTACCTTCTCTCACCTTAATTATGGATTTATCCTCATAATATCTCATGATCATAAATATTTGTTTTCATCAAACCTTGAATAAGGTCTCTTTTACTTTGAATATCATAACATCCATATGACCACACTTTGACTATGTAACATTTTTTTAGGTCTCTTTGACTACATCTTGATGTTTGTTTGATGAATGTATCTTTTGGTCATTCTCATGATGATCCTTGAACAACCATTAGTTTCTTAAATAGACCCATGGAATGGAGGTTGTTGAACACACCTATTTACTGAGAGGAGGGGTGAATCAGTGGATCTCAAAAATGAATTACTTACAACTTTCAAGATGAATTTTAAACAAATTCTATCTTAAAAAAAAATGAAATATATCACATGCATAAAAGTACAACATGCAATACCAAATTTATACATAGAAACCCAAAGGAAAAAACCATACTGAGAATGTTGTTGGAAGCTACTATTCTAATCTAGCCTCACAAAGTTGATCTCACTGACTGAACCTCATTGGTTACATTTAAGGACACCCATCCCAAGGAGACACGAATCCCATATTTTAAGAGTACCAAATCTAAGGAATAACCCACTGCCTATAATGATAATTAACCTATCTTAATTTGATGGCACCAACCAATCAGATATTTACACTTCAAATTCATGAATCAGATTCACAAAAGAATCCAAGTCTTTATTCTTTGTTGCATGTCTAATTTGTAACTACTCATTTCTTATTCACACACTCTTGTGTGATCTTCACTCTTCTTGAACCCTCTCTTTATGTCTAAATTTATCTATTTAACAATTTGGTATTCTCTAATTTGATGATTATTCCTCTATGCTCAGACAAGTCTCATATTTTTGTATCTATGACTCGACTCCTCTCATTCCAAAAATGAAAAGATGATATTTTTTCTTCCCTAATCTTCATCACTTTGGTATATTTAATCAATAAAAACTTAGATGAGTCTCTTTTTTATACATTTTGCATACATTTCTTGTCTCTTCTCATTCTAATAAAGTGACTATAAGACTTCCATTCTCTGAGCCTCTTTGAATTCTTTCCTTGTTTCATCAATTTACACACTTGTAAAATTAAAATAATTTTTTCAATTCAATCATTGTTGTTTATATCCTTTAACCATCTCACCATATTTTTGTAACTAACTCACTTCAACAGTTCTTTATTTATTTTTTGTTCCAAATTTGAAATGTGTCCATTGATCTTTTCATCTGAGCTCTACATGGCATTTAATCTCTTGAAGATGCATGATCTTTATATTGTCTTGGTCTTTAAACTTCAACATGTTGGCTTCATCTTATTTTCTTTTTTGATCTCTTCAAACTTGCTTGATCTTTAACATGCCTTGAACCTTCGGTATTTTGAAAATTCCCTACAAGAATCCACACTTATCCTTCGACAATGTTTCAAGTGACATATTCTTCTTCTGAAATATACTTTGAAAACATTGTAAGAGACCATTCCATTTGAAAGTATCCTTTGGGAATTTTGTAATTGTCTACTTGCCTTAGACAAATTCTTCAAAAAAATTCATCTATGCCCTTCTCCCAAAAGCATCCTTCAAAATTTCTACAACATACCCTTCAAGATTTTGAAAATGTCCACTTGCCTTAGACAAATTCTTTGAAAGAATTTGTCAATGCCCTTCTTATGAAAGTGTCTTTTATAACTTATACAACATACCCTTTAGTATTTTGTAAATGTCCACTTTCCTTAGACAAATTATCCTTCATGATTTTTGTTTGAGTCCCTTTCATCTAAGGGGCTTTGGGACAATTTCCCCGACAAAATACCAAGTGTCTTTTTCTTTTAGCATTTTACAAGGTACCTTTCCGAGCTTCTCAAAATGCCCTTTCAAAAAATTTATTTATGTCACATGCCCTTCAAATTTTTTGCAAAGTACCCTTCAAATTTTTGAAAAATATCTTTGGAAGCTTTGAATAGTCCACTTGCCCTTTGACATTTTTTGCAATGATCCCTTTAGATCTTTTAAATGATCCACTTTCCCTTTGAATTTTTGTAAAGTACCCTTTAGGTTTTTTATTAGGATCTCTTTAGGAATTTTGAATGGTCCACTTACCCTTCATCTTTTTTCAAACAAAGACCTAGCCAATTTTCCCAAAATAAATCTCCAAACCACTTTCTTTGAAATAATTCCAGCTCGCATTCATTTCCTTTGAAAACTTTATTACAAACAATTTGTTTAACAAAGTCTAAACCATTTTCTTGAAGGAATTACCTAAGTCAATTTATTTGAAAGAATTTCCCAGACAAATACAAAGGTGAAAAATTGACTAAGTATGGAAACATTTGCACATATAACCTTATGCATTTGTAACATTTTCTCTACATATCCTTATGACTTATAAATTAGACCACAAAGATATACTTGCAAATGATAGTCATTCAAAGTACACACACAACTCCATGGGTCTCTGCAACAAGTTTGTTCAACTTAACACCTTTATCATTAATACATAATAGCATTTGATATCAACGACAATACTTCATACATCAATGACTATTTCCAACAATCTCCCCTTTTGTCATTGATGGCAATCACCTCATCCAAATGACTTTACTTCTATGTCTCCATTCTACTTTCTCCCCTTTGACACTAATGACAAAGAGTCTCTATCATAATATGTTAGCAATATACTCTTTTTCTGACATCTTATTTATTTTGATCTTTGGACCTAACAATCTAGAACACTTTATGAGGAACTCCCCCTTAGGCAATGGCACATTTGCCTAAACTCTATGTAGATACATTCAAAACTAGCTCTTTTAGCTCTAATAGTTTATAAATGATCATTTATATAGAATTGGTCTTAAAGACCAATCAATAATCTACATATCCTTGTATAGATAGGCATAATGATATAAATCCAACACACCTTTGTCACCTCCTTTACTATCAAATAGCAAAAGAATTGTAGCTTTCTCACCAGACTACCTTTTCTCTTAATCTAGGAGTTAATAATAATCATTCAATACTCCCTTAGATTCATGCCCTATCACTAAAAGCTAGTAATGTGGTGTGGAAGACACTACTCCCAACCACTCTCTTAGATACTAAAATTGCTCCTTGGGAAGAGGCTTGGTAAATATATCTATAATTTGGTCCTTTGTTGGCACATACTCAATTTTGACCTCTTGATCTATAACCTTTTCTTTCAAAAATGATATTTGATGGATATATACTTGGTTCTAGAATGCATCAATAGATTCTTAGATATGTTTATGGAACTTGAGTTATTATAAAAGATAGAAATAGGTTCTTGGTATTCTACCTTGATGTCTCTAAAAGTTTCCTTCATCCATAAGACTTGGGTGTAACATGCTAATGCTGCTACATACTCTACTTCTACTGTAGAAAGCATAAATGAATCTTGATTTCTACTTAGCCATGACACAAGTCTATTTCCAAGGAAGAATGCACCACCACTAGTTCTCCTATCATCCACACTTCTTGCCCAATCAACATCTACATATGCAATCAAAGTGAGATCTTAACTTGTAGGGTACCACAAACCATAGTCAATTATGCTCTTGATGTATCTGAAGATTCATTTCATAGTATTGACATGTGATTCCTTAGGGTCTACTTGAAATCTTTCAACCATGCATATATCTTCCATGATGTTTGGTCTTGATGTAGTTAGGTATAGCAGGCTACCTATCATTAATCTATACACAATATTATTCACATCAGGGGACTCATCTTATTTTCTCAACTTGCATCCATTTATAATGGGATTTCTACTTGGTATGCTATCCTCCATAACAAATTTCTTGAGCATCTCCTTTGCATACTTGGCCTAGGATATGAATATCCCTTCCTTAGATTGTGCAACCTATAGGCAAAGAAAAAATGAACTTTCTCCTAGCATGGACATTTCAAACTCCTTTTGCATTTGATTTGCAAATTATTCACACATATTATTTTGACTACCACTAGAAATGATGCCATCAACATAAACAACTATGATCAATATATGTCCATTTTTAGACTTAACATACAAGTTATTGTCTGCACATCCTTTGATAAATCCTTGTTGTTGAAAATATTGATCCAACCTTGAATACCATGTTCTAGGTGCTTTTTTTAGACCATTTAGAGCTTTCTTTAGTTTGTAGAAATAGTCTTCTTCATCTGTCAGCTGAAAACCTTTAGGTTGTTCAATATAGACTTCTTCCAAGGTTTCATTCAGGAAAGCTAACTTAACATCCATTTGATAGACTTTAAACTTCTTAAAGACTAAGAATGATAAAAACATTTTGATGGCTTCCAATCTTGCCACTGGATCAAATGTCTCCTCAAAGTCTATTCCTTCTACCCAAGCATATCCTTTGCAAACAAGTCTAGCTTTTTTTCTCACAACAACTCCATCTTCATTCAACTTGTTTTTAAAGACCCATTTTGTGCCTATGAGATTCTTATCTCTGGGTCTTAGAACTAGCTTCCAGGTTTTATTCTTTTCTATTTGACTTAGTTCCTCATCCATGTCCTTTTACCAATTCTCATCTTTGTTGGCCTCAACATAGCTTTTGGGCTCAATTTTAGATAGTAAATCAAAAATTACCTATTTTTTGCTCATTTTTATCCTTCTCATTTGGAATCTTTCATTCACATTGCCAATGATCTACTCTTTAGGATGATCCTTTTGAACAAACCTTGAAGGTGCCTTTTCATTCCTCTTTATCTCTTCTTCATTATCTGATATTTCATCCTCAGCTTCTTCTTTTAGTTCCTCAATTCTAATCTCCTTTACAAGTTAAGTTTATTCTTTAAGAATATCTTCAAATTTAAAATGGATGATATCCACTAGCTTATGCAGTATTTTAATATAACAATCATAGGCTTTTATATGAGTGGAATAACTAAGGAATATTCTCTCATCACATCTCAACTCAAAACTACCTAGCTCTTTCTTCTTCCTTTGAATGTAGTATTATGTTACAAACACTCTAAAATAATTGAATAAGGTAGGTTTTCCATACCATAATTCATATGGAGTCTTGTCACTATTTACTCTCAATTGGACTCTGGTCAAGATATATAATTCTATCTAGATAACATCTCTCCAATAACCATTTGACAAGTTGGCTTCTTTCAACATTGTTCTATCCATCTCCTCAATGGTCTTGTTCTTCCTTTCAACAACTCCATTTTATTGTGGAGTTCTTGTATTAGAATAGTGTCTCTTAATTTCATGATTTTCATAGTAGTCTATGAATTCATTTCAAGTGAATTCACCACCTTTGTCATATCTAAATTACTTAATATTTCTACCAGTTTCATTTTTAACCATGGCTCTAAATATCTTGAATCTTTCAAAGGCTTGAGAGTTTTCCTTTAAGAAGGCTACCCATGTCATTATAGTGTAGTCATCTATGAACATCATGAAATAATACACTCCTTTAGAACCTCTTGTCTTGATTGGTCCACAAAGATTAGTATGAACTATCTGGAGAGGTTTTATAGTTGCATACTCTTTAGTTTAGAATGAGACCCTAGTATATTTACCAAGCTAACATTATCTACATGTTGTTTCAATAGGCTTGGTTATCTTAGGTATGTATCTTACACACTTGTTAGAACTTAATTTGGCGAAATTGTCAAAGTTAACATGACCCATCCTTCTGTGCCATAACTAGTTCTCATCAATCTTTCCCATGAGATAATTTGTATCATTTACGCCAATCAGATTATATATGTTACTCTCAGTCCTTTTTCCTTATACAAATTTTTTTCTAGACCTTCTTAATTCACAACTTTCAACATCAAATATGACTTTATAGCCATTGTCACACATTTGACTGACACTAAGCAATTATGTTTTAGTCTTCAACATAAATAACATCATGTGTAGGGAGCTTACCATCAATATGCAAGGTTCATTTATCTCTAATTTTGATTGTAGTATTGTCTCCCAAACTAACAGTCCCTTTCTTGCATTGACTCAATTTGGTAAACTTACTCTTGTCAGTGGTCATATGTTTTGAGCAACCACTATCTATGACCCATATATTTTTCTCTCTAGTATGCTATTTTATTTGAGAAATCATAGACTAATTTTTCTTTTTCCATATCTCCTTGGGTTTATTGACTATAATTTTCTTTATTGTGTCACTGATTTTTAAGCCTTTGTTCACTTTAGGAGTCTCAACCCTTTTTTCATTGTTAGACTTTGATTTAAAAAGCTTTGTTATATGCCCAAAATTATTACAGTTGTAGCTTAAAACATCTAGATCTAGTAGAGGGGTAAATGAATTCTTAAGAAAATTATCCTTCTTTTAGGTAAAATCTTATAATCAATTGATTTATGACCAAATTGATTACAACTATAACAATAACCATAAAATGATGAGGAATACCTAGTTATCATTTTCCTTTGGAGATATAAAGGAGATCTTCTGAACTTTGTGTTCTTCATGTTCCTTGTTATTATGTTGTTTTTTGAAGTAGAAACCTTTGTCATTGTAGGAATAGAGTTATTAATTTTCTTATTCTCTTTAATAATGTGATTTTATTCTTTTCTAATTCTTAATTTTGCTGTTACCTTGAAGTTTTTGTATAGATTCCTAGTTGTACTCAACATGGGACTCTTGCCTTTCTCATACCCAAAACCTAATTTTTCTTAGAGAGGATTTTGTGAGATGATCATCTCATCTAGTAATATAGATCCTCCTTTCAATTTTAGGCCTTTATGAATTTGTTCTTTAGCCTTTTTTTAGATTTTCTCTTAGGTCCATGATTTCTTCCTACATCTTCAAACATTCTAAGGATTTTGCTTGCAAATCAGTTTTGACCACATCCTCTGTCCTCTTTGCCTCCTTAACTCAGGTATTCAAACTAACTATCATTTTATATGATTCCACATTTCTTTTATTTAATTTCTAAAACTCCTTTTTACTAAGCTTCTTTTGTTTAGAATTTTCTTTTCTAAGCTTTTCAATTTCTGTTAAAACATAGATGAGTTCACATTCCAAATTTACTTCTCCTTCTTCTTCTTCATCATCATCTAAGTCCTCTTCATCTTGGTATAAAGAATATGATTCATAAGTCATGAATATAACTTCATTTTGTTTGGACATCAAATCACTATCATGCTCATCACTTGAACTACTGATATCATCAATTGAGTCACTATCTTTTTTTGAGTACAACCCCTTTTTATTCTTAAATAAGATTTTATTATTCTTGGGATTATAAGATTTATCCTTTTGATTTTTATTATCTAAATCAGAGTCAACCTTCCTTTTATAGACACATAAATCTAGCCATCGATAACCTCCAACCAGGCTTTTGACTAATTTCCATGAAAGTGCATAATTTGGCTTAAAAACACTAAAATGCATTAAATGAGTTGAAATTTATATATTAAAGTTATGATTTTGGCCAAAGTATCATTAAATGGGGTAATTCAATTTATGGGCCAACTAACTTTGATCAGATCATTTTCAGTCAAAATGCTAATTTTGTACTTGGGTGTTCTCAATTACTCTTTTCTATCAAATAATTTCTTGTATGAGATGTGTGTCTTTATTATTTTGTGTTTTAAACATCCTAAATGGCAATATTATTCCAATTAATTTAACATTAACTTCCAGTTCTAATCTATTCAAATTTTGGACCAATAACAAGGCATTATGATCAATTTGAGTAATTTGTGCACAAAGTGCTTAATCATGCTTAAGGGATAATTAAAAAAATTAGAGCATAATTAAAAATCCCATGGAAACTTATTGAATACTTATTTTTAGAATTTAATATTAAATATCTTCATCATCAGGTGACATCATTTCTTGGAAAGACATCCCCAGGCCATAAATGCATAAAATATCAAGGTTAACCCCTTTCATGCCTCATCAATACCTCCCATTGCTCTTGAATGCCACTTTATCTCAAATATTGATGAGATTATTTATGGATTTTAATTACATAATTTTATTTATCATTTGCCACACATCTCAATCATGAGGTAGATGGTTCAGGTTGATTCTTGCCATTTTCCAAAGTCTATAATTAAGAGGCCTTGCCTATTGAATTTTAAGCTTAATTTTTGAAAATTTACCATGTCAAATTTATTCCAAGAGATATCACATGCCAAATTTATGATGGAAAAATATTGAGACAAGACAAGCCAAAGCCACAAGGTGCCAAGTAGAAGAGGAGATAGCCAAGCCTCCTTTGATGAAGACTTCATGAGCACAAGACAAGCAAACCACTACTACAAAAGCATTTAAAGCATCTAGGAAGTTGAAGGATTCTTTTTGTTCCTTAATTTTTAGTTGTGTTCGTGATTTTTTTTGTTATTAAACTCACCCTAGTAACTAGGCATGAAGTTCTTATTTTAGTGTGTTGTTTTTCAATTTGCTTTGTTCATTTTGTCACTAATACAATACTAATCTCCTCTTCTTAGTAAAATTCCTAGTTTATAATGGCACACTCAGTGAGACCAAACACATCCCACACATGAAGAATATCATTATGCAATTTTAAATTTTTTATTTAGATCATTCAAACTTTTACAATTTGACTTTATAACTTTGTTTTGCCATTTTTTCTTTATCACAAGTTTACATAGTAACTGACACTGATTGAGTAAACAACCAATGGTCATTTTCAACTATTTTTAGTTAAGTATAACCATCATCAGTTATGCTAGTAAAAATATCATCAGTCTACATAACCGTTGCCAATCAGTAAAACCATCATTGGTCTACATAAATGTCATTGATTAGTGTAACCATTGCAAGTTAGTATAATTGTTGATGGTCACTCTATTTTTTACACAAATTTGAGAGCTAATTTTTCTACATTGGTTATTTCATCTTTAAAAGTCCTTCTAAGATAAACATCTTGATAACATTTTTTTTGCAGGTTTTAATTGAAAAATCATCAAATCATGCTTAAATGGATCCTTTTAAACTTCTTTTAGGGTGTTTTAAAATGAATCAAACTTTTCATTTTGGTGCTTAAAGGAAAATAATTTAAGGTGTTATTACTTAAATCTTTTAGTTATCTTTCATAGTTACAAATTAAGACCAAGGGGTCAAAACAAACCACCACATCTTTCATTTGGGTTTTAAAATTGAACACACTTGTCAATTCTTATTTTAAATAATTGTTTAATTAAAACTTGTTTAGCAAACAGAAGGTTTGTGCATGTATGCTCTTCTATTTGTCCCCTTTAGGGAACCTTAGGAATCAAAAGAGCCATCTTTATCAAAAATCCTAGTCCAAGGCTTAGAAAGAATGTCATCTAAAGCACTCCCTACAAACTCATCAAATTTTAAGTGACCTTGAAAATGACCCTAAAGTATTTCTATTAGTCTTTTATTTCATATAAACCTGGCTTGTGAGGTGGACTTAATTACCTCTTATGAGTTATTTAGGGAAGCTTTAACCTAGGGTTTCATCTCCCAGCATTGACTTCACTTACTCCTTCTAAGTTACACATGGGATGTATCTACATTTGGAAATCATACTACACTAAGTGAACAACAGGACGTAGTCGTTATAAAAAGGACTAGAACTTTTTACAACTATCCAATGCCATGGTCACCCAATTTACATGCTTTTTTTTGCACTATTTAATGTGAAATTCATTATGCAATTTATTCCCCTAGATATTTTTAAAACTTGATAGTTTATTTAACCCCACATTTCCATACCCTTTGTAGGATTTGGATGATTATACTTAGAGTATTTTTGTCATTTTTGCTCAGTATGTTTTGAGACTACAAATTGTTAGTTTGTTCATAAAGCCATGTCAAAACCAATTTGTCTATGCGTCACTCTTATGTCTAAAGAGGCATTATGTTGGTCATTATACACCACACTTGTGCCTTAATTTTTTTGCTAAACTTGTTTGTGTGTGTGTCATTTGAGTTACGGAGGGTAGTGTTATGTTGCCCAAATCATGTCAAAATATTTTGAGCCTTTTATGTCTTTGAAACATGACATAGATCACATCATTCAAGCTGCTTATACTATTAGACTACTCAATTTTTTTCAAGACTAGTTTACCTTGTATCAGAAACCATTGTTTCAAACCATGTTATATATACCATTTAGACCTTTGTCTTGTGTTGTCATGTTGTCTAATTTTGTCTAGCTTATTAGGTCAAATCATAGTTTTCAACATTGAGTTTTTAATTAACCTTGTCAAGTTTGGATTCAAATATTGATTGAATTATATTTAGGCCTTAATTCATGGGGTTAATATATAGATCTTTCTCTTTTGGGTTGCATAACTTTTGTTAAACAATTATACAAATTTGAAAACTATTGATGGTTTGTTTATTCAATACCTATCCTTATCATTGTTTGTGCCTTTATTTTGGAAAACATAGTCTTTCTTCAAAAAGCCTTTTGTCTTATACCTTATGCCAATTGATCATGTTTATTTTTGATTCCATTTGTCGGGCCTATGTCAAAGTTGTTTCAAAACTTGTTAGATTAAATTAAATCACATGATACCTTTGTTTCAAGTCTAGATTTTGATACCATTTGTCCAAAAGTCCTAGCATATTCCTGTTTGTTTAAGCCTAGATTTTGACTCCATGTTTAGACAAAAAACCTAATAACTCAACTTTTCCCTTTCCTAGTTTAGACCTTGTTTAGAACACTTTGACCTAGACCTTTGCCATTCTAGTTTTTATTTAGATGCTTGACCTTTTGTGCATATGAACTTTGACATTTGATTTTAGATTGTTTTATTCCAAGTCTTATAAAAAACCATTTTGGAGATATAACTCCATTTTTAGACCATATTGAAGATACAGCTCCACTTTTGACAAATTTAGACCAAGTTTGAACCATCTGTCCTTTGGACATAGTTTTTTTGGAGTTTGTAGAGCTCTAAGCCTTTTTATTTTTGGAGATTTCATCATTTATGTAGATATGTCTAGCTAAACCTATGGTGGAGTCATGTATAATCCAAATTATGATAGAATGGCCACAAAAATGACTTTTATGGATTTAGTTAAGACCCTAATGATGATAATATGGTTTGTGAGATAGATTTATATCCACCTCATAATAATCATTCATGGGAACAAAGTCATGAACTAGCTCACAATCTAACTTAAGACCTTGATTGATATGAAAAGGCCTATGAGGAGGATTTTGAAGACCCAACTATAGATAATGTTGTTTGGGATATGAATCCATACCCTCTTTACAATAATCAATACATGGAACATAGTCAAGAACCAGCTTATGAGCCAAATCATGACTAGGATGATATGGTTTATGAGGAAGACTTGGATGCTTTAGCTTATGCAAGTAATCAAGCTCCACCACATCATACCATTTCTATTGCAAGACCACAATATCACACCACTCCCATACCAAGACCTCATCCTTTAGTTTGTGTGATCAATAAAGCTCCACAATGCTAAACCATTCCTATAATAGGACTTCATCCTTTGGCTTGTGTGAGAAATCAAGATCTATAATGCCCCTTCATCATTTTAAGACCTAGTCTTTTGTCTTGTACAAGCAATCAAGCCACATAATTACCTATCATTACCATTTCAAGACTTCATCCTTTGGCTCATAAGAGCAATCATGCTACCCAATGCCCTACTATTATCTAACCACAAGTCATTCCTCATCTAGAACTAATACCATCCAAATCTCAACTGATCCAATCCTTTGAAAACCAATATATGTTCAAAACTAGTATTTTATAACTCATTAGAAACCAAGGCCAAAAGAACCAACCAATACAATATGTTTATATTGAATCAACCATTTATGATAAGTTAACCTATGATGAATCACCTATTGATCCTATACCAGTTGTTGAGGAGTCTCACTCAAATGAGCTAGTCTTTATTGATTCACTTCTTAATGATTATAACCACCTTTGGGAAAATCATTATCTTGACCATGTGCTTATTTTTCAATAGCCTCCTATTGATAAGCCAATCTTTGAGGAGTTTTCTCTTGACCTTTTTCCCATCCTAGAGGAGTCCCACTCTAAAAAACTAGTCTTTATGTAGCT
The DNA here is from genome assembly GCA_037957365.1 of Torreya grandis. NCBI lineage: Eukaryota > Viridiplantae > Streptophyta > Pinopsida > Cupressales > Taxaceae > Torreya > Torreya grandis. The sequence continues at coordinate 289,149 of JARHVA010003793.1, forward strand.
CATTATGCCATTGTAAGCTATTACTTATCTAATACCAAATATCCAATAAGACATCATTATATTAGAGTACCCATTAGATGAAGAATCAGAGTTAGAGTCAGGTTTTACTCTTGGACTAACATCGAATGTAGCATCAAAATATGAATCAACATCAAATTTAGAGTCCCTTGAATCAGAATTAAATTCAAAAAAAGAATATGTTCATGGTTGTTACAACACTAGTTATGCATGCCTTATAGATCAATTTGAATACATTTATGATCCTTCTATAGTTTTTGAGGATGAGTAATTCAACATTGACACAAGTCCTCCTAGTATCTTCTACAAGTATTGTGATGCCAACACCCATTCCATTATCTTTCCATAGGCCATTAGCATCAAACAAAATAGCCATATCATTAGCATTCCATCTCCCACAAGTGTCGATTGGGGTCGATAGAATCAAACTTTATTAAACTATATCCATGGTGACATAGTAGTCAAATAAGAGTAAGGAGGATAAGACCACATTCATATAGTATAAGAACACTCTCCTAGTGAAACCTTTTTAGAGGTGCTAGGGGACAATCAAAGTTAGAACTCAACATCTTCTAGTGAAACTTTTTTAGAAATGAGAGAAGGTAATCATAGTCAAAAGTCAACATTCCTTAGTGAAACCTTGTCAAAGGTGATACAAAATAATCAAGACAACTTCATTGGTGAAAACATATTTGAGGCATCAATAGCTGAGTGAGCACAAAATGTCTTCACTACTTGATGAAAACAAAATCAAAGATCAAATAAAAATAGCTTCCAATCTATAGCCTAATCAGATGGTAGATACTCTCAAGATAAAACAATAGAATAATATGGTGGTCCTATTGAGATAAAAAACATTTGGCCCTACCACAACTAAAATTATGTCAAATCTAGCATCAACAACATTACATGTGACTAAAAGTCTCGATATTCATCTGTTTCCCCACCATTATAAATTCTATTATAATATATCATTCCATTTCAAAATCAAACCTACCATCCATTACTTGTCCTTATTTACCAGCCATGGCCACACTTTACTTTGTAGAGGCTAAAAATATACCTTGTATTAACGTTTGAAAAAAATTAGAATCAACAACCAATGAAGATCACAAAAGCATTCTTGACATCCAAATCTATAGATAGTTCTTAACAAAGTGGTTATTTAGATGAGGTGTTGGTTAGAAATTAACATGATTAATTATTCTATTTATATCATTTGTTGATTAGGATGTGCATCTCTGTATTAGTAGGAACAACAAAATCAAAAACCAGACCCAGGCCAAAAACATGTACCATACCATTTCCTTGCCATGCCATTGTTATTTTTACATATCCTTTTACCATTATTACATATTCTTACCATTTACCCCATCACTTAGGGACAACCCTCTTACCATTTTATCCAATTTACCAAACCATCATTATCCTTAGCAAGACCATGCCATCTAACCATTCTATTCCTATCTAGACTAAAGCTTGTTTTTAGTCATCCTACCTAATCCCATTTGATCTTGACTATGGTTATTCCTACACTTTTTTTTAGGGGATTTTGATCAATTTTCAAATATTATCAAATTTTTGTTTACAATGATAGTCTATTAAAGTAATGTGACAATTGATTTGACAATATATCTTTCATCTTATCAAGTTTATTTATGTGAGACTAATTATAATTGCCTACGTGCAAATCAATGTCTCACTAGTCTTGCTACTAATTATAAATACCCATGGGAAAATTATTATCATTGACCTCTGATGTTGTATTCTAGTTATAATCTCCTATGGGTAAATTAGGGGCAACACTTATTTACCAAGCATTACTGCATCACCTTGCCATTATTATTTTCATTTGACTCACTATTTGCCAGATTTAAGAAATTCTTGGGATCTAATTAGTTTTCCCATACCTTCTCTATGTATGGAATTACTATAACTTGAGGTCATTTTAGGACTATTTAGGTCATGATCAATTCATGTTGAGGTCACCTCAGTCCCCCTTTCTATACGCTCACACCATTTTATGAGCGACATGAGATAAATGCTCTCATCATTTTGTGAGTAAGTATCTTATCATTCTCTAATGAGTTAAGATACCTCAAAATTATAAAAACATTCATAAAATTTAAAAAATCCAAAAATATTTGTCCTATCTAAGCCTAGTTAGTTATCCTCAATCTACCCTATTGAGGTAAAGTCATTGTTAGGATGATTTCTTTTGATGTTATTTTCAACCTTTTTGTTTGTTTATTTTTTTAAAGTTGTCTGTCTATTTGTGTGTTTATTTATTTTTTGTCTTCTTACTTGTTTTTTTACTTTTAACACTATTGCCTTGACTCAGTCTATATGCATTTGTTGGGTGATTCCTTGAACACATTATTCTTGACTTTACCCATATTCATAAATCAACATTATCATCATGTTTTTTATCACTAGTGCATCATTTTTAAGTGTTTATTAGATCAGGAGTTAGTCCTTATGCATATTTTGGCCAAGTCTTCATGGTGTTCTATCATGAATCCTACCATCACATTCTACAACAAAAATTAGCTTCAAGAAGGTCTATAATCAATAAAACCATAGACGTTTCTCTTTGGCACCTTGGTAAATCCTTCCATCCTATCCTTGATCAAATCAGCCCATTAACCATTCTAGTTGAATCATTGCTAATTAGGATGAACATCTCCTCATTGGTAGGTACAACTGAATAATTCACATTGATCAATCTTAATCTTCTATTCATCTATTTCATCACTTTTCACCCACTCATATTTAATATATATTCCAGGCTATATCCTTGAGTTATGCTTGCTAATCATCCCTAATTGGGTCATAATCATCTTTATCCAATCTAGGTACTCTTAATGATTATAACTACCTATGGGAAAATCATTATTTTGACTTTAAATCTTGATTATAACTACCTTTGGGTAAATTAGTATCCTTTTTAAATCAATGCACATAAGCATTTTCTCATTTGGATTGATCTTAGCCATGGGTTAATTCCACATTTGTTCTTTCTTCTTTTCAAGGAACTATCCATCAATAAATGTGACGGCCACTTCCTCAAGGAGGAATCATCCTAAGCTTCCCAAAAACCATTTGGAGCTTTGTTCTTCAGTCATCATCTTCTTTTTGGCATATAGGCCATCTCTCATTATTTGAGAAGACATTGCTTTGCCTATAACTTCTAATGATTTCCAAAATGGGGGCAAAATTTTGACACCTAAATCTAGCCATTGATAACCTCCAACCAATATTTTGACCAATTTCAACCAAAGTTCACAATTTGGTGTAAAAACACTAAAATGCATTAAATGAGTTGAAATTTATATATTCAAGTGCTGGTTTTTTCTATAGTATCATTAAATGAGGAAATGAAATTTATGGGCCAACTAACTTTGATCAGATCATTTCAAATTAAAATGCCAATTTTGAACTTGGGTGTTCTGGATTGCTCTTTTCTATCAAATTTCTTATACGAGATGTGTGTCTTTATTGTTTTGTGTTGGAAACATCCTAAATGGACATACAGTTCTAATGCATCTAACATTGACTTCTAATTCTAATCTAGTTAAATTTTAGACCAATAACAAGGCATTCTAATTAATTTAAATAATTTGTGCACAAAGTGCTTAATCATGCTTAAGATATAATTAAACTAAATTAGAGCCTAATTAATAATTCCATGGAAACTTGTTGAATACTTATTTTTATAAATCAATATTGAATATCTACATCATTAGGTGACATCATTTCTTGGGAAGACATCCTTAGGGCATAAATGTATAAAATATGAAGGTTAACCCCTCCCATGCCTTATCAATGCCTCCCATTTCTCTTAAATTCACCTCTATCCTAAATATTTATGAGCCTATTTATGGATTTTAATTACATAATTGGATTTATCTTTAGCCACACATCTCAATCTTGAGATGGATGGTTCAAGTTGATTCTAGCCATTTTCCAAAATCTATAAAGAGGAGGCCTTGTCTATTGAATTGTAAGCTTAATTTGTGAAAATTTACCATGTCAAATTTATTCCAAGATCTCTCACATGCCAAATTTATGATGCCAAAATATTTATCCAAGCCAAGCCAAAGCCACAAGGTGGCAAGGAGAAGAGGAGATAACCAAGCCTCCTTTGATGAAGACTTCATGAGCACAAGCTAACCAAGCCACTACTACAAAAGTATTTGAAGCATCCAAGTAAGGTTAAATATTCTTATTTTTCCTTACACTTTAGTTTTATTTATCATTTATTTTTGTTATTGATCTCACCCTAGTAACTAGGCATGAAGGTGTTATTTTAGTGTGTTATTTGTCAATTTGCTTTATTCATTTTGTCACTAATACAATACTAATCTCCTCTTCTTAATAAAATTCCTAGTTCACACCTTTTATATGGAAATTTAACAAAAAAATGACCTATCTTTCAACAATTAAAACATTTGAAGGGTAACTTATCTTTATAGTTGTTTGAGCCCTTCTTTAATTTTTTGATGAAATTGGCCTCTACACATCAACCTCCTCAGATTCAAAATTAGGAGCTTCTTCTTCTTCTACCTACTTAGAAAATTTAAAAGTAACTTCTCTCTTGGATGACTCTTCATCTCCCAACCTCATCTCATATGCAGTGAGAGTTCCATGTAACTCATCTACTATAAGCTTTTTTAGATCTCTTGCTTCTTCGATGGCAAAATTTTTAGAATCATACTTTATTGTCATAGATCTTAAAAACTTTTTGACAATGACCTATTCATACATTATCTCTCCAAGTCCATTGATTACATTTACAATCTCATCTACCCTAAGGAGTTAGTCTACAATATTCTCTTCCTCACTCATCATGAGGCTCTCGAACTATCCCTTATGTGTTTAAAGCTTGGCTTGTTTTACTCTATCATCTCCTTCATATATTGTCTTTAATTTGACCCATATGTCCTTTTCACTTTTATAATGCATGACTTTGAAAAAATCATTGTTTGAAAATCCACAAATAATATCATTCTTTGCTACCTAATCAGTAGGAGAAATAACAGGGGGTGTGTATCTATTCTTAATGGGCATACAAACATTAAACCCCAAGGAGGTCAAATACACTTCCATCCTTATACTCCAAAAGGCATAATTAGACCCATCAAAAAAAGGTGCCTTATTTAATGAATTTCTTTCATGACTGGCCATTTTGTGTTCAAATTCCAAGATCAACATGTGCTAATTAATTTTCTCTTTTGTAACCCTTTGCTCTGATACCAATTGTTGAACACACCTATCTACTAAGAAGGGGGGTGAATAAGTAGATCTCAAAAATTAATTAATTAAAATTTTCAAGATTAATTTTTAAAAAATTCAATATTAAAAAAACAAATGAAATATATCACATGCATAAAGACACAACACTAAATTTATACATGTAAACCCAAAGGGAAAAACCATGGTTAGAATGTTGCTAGAAGCTACTATTCCAATCTAGCCTCACAAAGTTTATTTCACTAACTAAACCTAATTGGTTAAATTTAAAGAGACCCATCCCAAGGAGACACCAATCCCCTATTTTAAGAGAACCAAATCTAAATAAGCACCCACTCCCTATACTAAGCACCAACCTAGATTAATTTGATGGCACCAACCAATCAAAAATTTACACTTCAAATTCATGAATCAGATTCACAAAAGAATCTAAGTCTCTATTTTTTATTGCATATATAATCTAAAACTACTCAATTATCATTTAACACACTCTTGTGTGATCTTCCCTCTTCCTACACCCTTTCTCTATGTCTAAAATTATCTATTTGACACTCAGGTATTCTCTAGTTCGACCATTATTCCTCTATGCTCAAATTAGTATCATAATTTTATATCTATAGCTCGACTCCTCTTGACTCCTCTCATTCCAAAAATGAAAATATGATAGTTTTTCTTCTCTACTCTTCATCACTTTGGAATATTACATGAATCAAAACTTAGACGAGTCTCTTTTTTATACATTTTGCATACATTACTTGTCTCTTCTCATTCCAAAAAAATTACTATAAGACTTCCATTCTCTAAGAATATTTGAATTATACCCTTGACACATCAATTTACACACTCATAAAATTAGAATAATCGTTTCAATTCAATCATTGCTATTTATATCCTTTAACTATCTCACTAGATTCTTGTAACTAACTCACTTCAATGGTTCTTCATTTATTTTTTGTTCCAACTTTGAAATGTGTCTATCAATCTTTTCATCTAAGATCCACATGCCATTCAATGTCTTGAAGATGCATGATATTTATATTGGCTTATTCATTAAACTTTGGCATGTTGGCTTCATCTTATTTTCTTCAGCATTCATGTATTTCTTTTTCTCCTTTCATCTCTTTAAACTTTCTCAATCTTTAACACACCTTGATGCTTCAACATTTTGAAAATGACCTACAAGACTTCACACCTATCCTTTAGAAATGTTTTAAGTGACCTATTATTCTTCTAAAATATCCTTTGGAAACTTTTTAAGAGACCATGCCATCTGAAATTATCCTTTGGGAATTTTTTACTTGTCCACTTTCCCTAGACAAATTCTCCAAAAGAATTCATCTATGTCCTTCTCTTGAAAGTGTCCTTCAAAATTTCTACAATATACCCTTTGATATTTTGAAAATGTCCACTTAACTTAGACAAGTTATTTGAAAGAATTCATCAATTCCGTTCTTTTGAAATTGTCCTTTAGAACTTCTACAACACACCCTTCAGGATTTTATGAATGTCCACTTTCCTTAGATAAATTATCCTTTAAGATTGTTTTTTGGATCCTTTTCATCTAAGGGGCTTCAGGATAATTTATTTGAAAAAATACCAAGTGTCTTTTTCTTTTAGCATTTTACAATGTACCTTTCTAGGCTTCTCAAAATGTCCTTTTAGAAAAATTGTTTAGGTCACATGCCCTTCAATTTTTTTTGTAAAATACCCTTCAGCTTTTTGAAAAGATCCCTTTGGAAGCTTTCAAAGGTCTACTTACCCTTTATCATTTTTTCAATGATCCCTTTAGAAAATTTAAATGGTCCACTTGCCCTTCAAACTTTTTATAAAGTACCCTTTAATATTTTTTCCAGGATCCCTTCAAAACTTTTGAATGGTCTACTTACCCTTCATCTTTTTTCAAACAAAGACTTAACCAATTTCCTAAAATAAATCATTGAACCACTTTATCTGGAAAAATTCCACCTTACATTAATTTCCTTCATAAATTTTGTTGTGGAAAATTTATCTAATAAAATCTAAACCATTTTCTTGAAGTAATTGCTTGCTTCACTTTCTTTAAAAGAATTCCCTAGATAAATATAAAGGTGAAAAATTGACTATGGAAACATTTTCACACACAACGTTATGCATTTGTAACATTTTCTATATGTATCCTTATGACTTAGAACTATACCACAAAGAGATACTTGAAAATGATAGTCATTCAAAGTCAACATACAAATCCATGGGGATCTCCAACAAGTTTGTTCAAATCAACACCTTTGTCATTAATACATAATAACATTTGACATCAATGGAAATCCTTCATACATCAATGAATATGTCCAATATAGGTGATGTGAGGGTGGTAAGAGGAGAATGAAAGATGTTGAAAAGGCATGAATGAAGATGGAAAAGAGGTGAAAACATAGTGGTAAACACAATATATTGTAGTGGTATGGGAATGAAAGAGATGGAGGTGGGAGGAGGGTTAAGGAGAATGGAAAGACAAAGATAAGGAGTGTATGCAAACATGTAAACCTAATCATCATACCATCACAATTTTGTGGCCATTGGAGGAGGGGAAGAGGGTTAAATTCAAACCTAGTTTTCTTTAAAACCTTAAAATTTGAAAAGAAACCTTAAAATATTCCAATCTAGGCATCTTTAGGTACTTTGAAAGGATGGGTATGGGATTATTGCTATGAATCTTAGAGAATTATGATTGTAAATAATGATAAATATGGTAGAGACCTTGCAAGAAGACTTTCTTAAAAACTTGAAGTTGCCATCTCTCCTCTTAACCATACAATTCACCTTTGAAGATCATACACTGTAGAAATGAAATCCTCCTATCAAAGCTCCTCTATTTGAATAATGAACATATGAAAAATACTTGAATAAAGACATGAAAAGGTAGGTTGGATCCCTAAGGAGTTTCAACAACTAAAATTTTCTTGAAATGATGCCCTAGTGAGAAAAAACTAAAGAAAACTAGTTGCCTTTTTGGCTATAAGGCTGCAAAAAATATCTAATTTCAACTGAATAGGTCATGAGACTCAAGAAACCAATTGAAGAACCACTTAATCAATCAGTAATCCCTCTTAATCTAGTTTTTTCAATCCAAAATTTAGATTTGTTCTCTCTTCCATTAGACTATACCATTAGAAAACCTATGACATGTCCTTTTGTGGAAAATTACCAATTAGGAGGAGATCAATTTAGGGCCAGTATGGCCATAAATTACCATAGAATTCTTATTGAAACTTGTTTATGACCTGATCTAGATATCCCTTTTTATGGCTATACAAAATCCATACTCTTGCTTACAAAATTAAGGGAAAAGGTTTTTTTGCCTTTTAAAAGAAGACTAAGCCTTCCACCACTTGAAATAGAAGCCTTTAGAAATAATATGTACCATATCATGAAAAAATAGAGTTTTTCAACCTTTTTTGATATATTAAATGGGCAAATTGGTACGTGTGGGGTGACTTGGGGGTCTTTTTTGGCTTAAAAAGTATTTTAAACCACCTTTTTAAGATTAGAAACTTTGGATTTAAGATAAATTCATATTTTTAACATGTTAAAAGCCTTTTTTGAAATGATAGTGACCACCTTTTTACTTAATTTTTGACTTTTTGACCAAAATTTGCATTTTAAGGCCACAACTCCCTAGTTTGACTAGCTACAAAGGGTTATTGATCAAATTTAGGAAATTTTTGTATTATAGGGGTAATAATTTGGCCTTGACATGTTAAATTACTAATAATTTTGGTGGCTCTTAGTGGTTGACTAGCCTACTGGTCAAAATAAATCATTGAGTTTCATTGACAAATAGACTCTTTTGGGCTTTGATACACCTTTTCTGATTGACATAACAAAACTGAAGGGAAACACAATAGCTAAAATAGAAAGTAATGCCAATTAATTTAAGGAAAATAAGGAAGAAATGAAAGGGAAGTAGATTACTACTTATGTTACTCACTTATTGAAACAAAACAAACCTAAAACAACTAACTTGAATTAACAATCTTTCCTCTAAGATCAAATGGAAAGCTATTTTATGCACCATGGAACCTTAAAATTTATTTACCATCTCTTGATATCTCTCTCTCGAAGTTAAGATTAATTAGATGCTCATATATTCTTGATGATGCTGATGAGATTTTAACCTCCATTTTTAGGTGCATAGATTAAAGATATGGATCTAGGATCTAATCATCTTCCTCGCATATTCTTCTTTTTTGCATCAACAATGCTAACTTTGCCTCAATCATATGTTGATTATGATTTTACACATTCTCATTCAATGATTGGATTGGAAATTCAACTAGTATACTTGGATTGATGTCTTCATTAAGCCCCATTTAAGGTAGTACTTTATAAAATTCTTCAAATTCTGGATAAGTATTCAAACTTAGCAATAATTCTTTAATTTCTTCTTGATGAAAAACTACAATAGTACTTATTATAGAACATTCTTCAATCTCCATATGAGGTAGAGATGGACTATCAAAATTTTCACAAAAACTCTCCAAGTCATCCCAAAAGGCTTCTTCATCATGATCAACTAAAAGGACATGAAATTCATCAATATTCTTACCATTTGAAACATGTTGATCACATATTTATACATTTTGGATGGATTCATATGAAGGTTATTGGTCTACTACACTTGATCCAGTAATGATTTATTTATCTTGATCACTCAAGTTACCTTCATTTTTTATCTGTTTGGTTACATTTTATTCATTTTCCTGACAAACAATAGGTTCTTGCTCCAAAAGTGGCATGGTAGATCCATGAAAGTATTTAATAAGATGAGAAAGGTCCATCAAAGTTACTATAGATACCTAATTTTGCTCATGAATATACTCATCTTGGATCACCTTAACCTCATCTCTCTACACTTTCTATTGAATGGATTTCCATGAAGGAAAGAACTTTGGCTTCTAAGGAGAGATGAGTGGAGGATGAATGATCTCTGGTTTGCTCTTGAACTCAGCATCTTGAAGCATGATTGAATTTTCTTCTTTCTCTCTAGACTAATGTATCTGATTCCAAGTTATGAACTTGGGTTTAGAAACTTCTTGAATTGGACTTGTGGAAGCTATGGGTGTGAAAGAAGGAAATTACTGATGTGTTGCCTTTGGAATTACCATTGAATAATGAAGATGCTAATTTTCAAGATCAATTTACTTGGCTAAATTAGCCTCAAAATCATAAATTGAATCATTGGAAATCTGTTCCTATAAACTTGATTATGTAGGCTCTTATATGATCTCTACAATCTGAAAATAATACTTCTCATATAAAACTTCTTAAACTTTTTGAGACCTCTCTTAGATAGTATACTAGGTAGGAAAGCTAAGAAAGGCTTGGTTTTAATCTTGAGGGCTAGGATAAAAATTATTTATCTGATCATATATGGAAAAGGGTAGATCTATGGAAACATATTGTTGATTATGAAGACCCTAGGGTTTCTCATAAACCACCAGCCTCTTTTCAATACTTACTATTAGACCACCAATGTCTAAAATATCAGAACTAGACTTTGAGTGATCATGCCTTATGAAAGTTTCACATACCTCTTTATCCAACTAATTTTTTTATTTCATACTCTTAATTTCATGCTTGGTAATTTCCTCACTATAACCCTTTCTAGTGTCTATATTTATCGTCTCTTTCTTATAGTGAAATAGAGTTTTATTGAAGCTTGAGATGGATTGATTTGGGACTTGATTGGGTTGATTAGGAGGATAAGAAAACTCATGAGAGTGGCTATAGGACTGGTATGATCTTTGATATTGATGATAAGGCTCTATATACTCATCATATGGCTAATATGGCTCATGATAGGACTGATATGAGTCATGAGGATCATACTGTAATTATTGGTAAGGAAAAGAATGACAAAATTATCCTCTAAAGGCTACCATAGCCTATAAAATCATGAAGATAACTGAAATTATGAATAAAAATGTACCTTTTATGTTGAGATAAGGACCAGAAGAGTACTAAAAATTGGTTCTGAAGATGATATTGATGCAAAATTGTACTCCAATAGCTAAATTTGTATCCCACCAGGCATGCCAAAACTATTATAAAACTATATAACACCATGCTTAAAGGATTGGTAGATTTAGCTCTAAAACATTCATATCTAAACTAACATTACAATGATCTAAGTTATGGGACACTTGAACTTAGACTAGACCTCTAGATTCTAGTGAGGCTAACTCTTCTGATGTATCACTTTGCATTACTTACTAAACTACTAATTATTGGGATGAAAAGGAGGAAAATGAAACTAAAATGTAAATAATGATCTACTATTGGTAATACACCTATATTATTGGTTCATCTACTCTATTTGAGCTCTTAAAACACTAATTAGATAAGTAAAGACTGAATCTAGAACTCCAAATATCTCCTATGCATCAGTATTTGATGTAGAAGTTTTATTTGGTGATAAAATCCAAATGGAAATGATTTAATCAGCTTGATTCAAGGCAATAACCAGCCACTTATATCTACTATAAGCCTAGCCAAAGGACATAAAAAACTAAACATGACCTACATAATCTAACAAACTAGTAGCTAGGTGAGAATTAGGCTTGACAAGGAAGAAATTTCTACAACATATGCTAATCAAACTAATATTACACACTATACCAACATAATAGAATCTGAAAAAATCATTTTATTTATCTGAAAAGGTTACAAAACTCAATCTTGGTAGAGTATGGTCTTGTCAAGAGAGGGATCATACAAAATGGATTAAAATCGTACATATATAAGAAAAATAGTAGAATTAGCTAGAATATTTAGATAGTGTGGCATAAATGTAAGAATAATAAGTTATATTGACATGAAATCAATTCAAAAATCAACTTTTTAATATTTAACAAAATTCCTTAAGACTTGCCCTTTCTTGAAAATCTTGCATGAAGGTCATTTTGGCATTGAAATGAGGAAAGGTGGGCCCAAATTGAGTTTTTATCAATCTTCATGCATAAATAAAAGACAAAATTTTATGGAAAACTCCACTAGAAGTGATTTTAAGTATATTTGGAACATGAGAATGTCCTCTTTTGCATGGAAATCATGATAGATACATGATCTTGTCATAAGTAAATTGAAGTGTAAGACTAGTTTACTTCACTAAGATCCCTCCTTGTATGAAATGGAATTAAATATTGAAATTATCATGGAATTTGGTGTTTAAATATAAAATTAAATACTTGATGACAATCTTCAATGCCAACTCACTTTGCTTGATTGAGAAAATAGGCATGTTAAGCCAACTAGGTCTAGAAATCTATCTGGGCACTTAAAACTCCATATAACTTGTAAGGAAAAAAATTTAACCTAAAAAAACAAGGTTTATTATACTGAGTTAACTTCTCCCATCATGAGATAGGTGATTTTGATGATAAAATTCTTGCCATTCAAGCAACAGGGTTGACTACGCCCATTTTGTCCCATCTTCCTATAGAGTGGCTATTTTGATTGAGCTAGTAGGGAAAATTCTAGGGATATTTTTGACTAATTTATGATTTTAAGATGAATAATAAGTCTCAAGCTTAAATCTCCATTTATTAGATCCCATTGAACTACCTTGTACTTCATTTTTTATGTTATTTTCCAAAAATAACATGATTTTTTCTCTGATTTATACAATTCTATACATCAAATTGGCATTTTTGGAATCCTCTATGATTTAAATTGAATTTTAAAATGTTTTAGGCTGATCCATGTTGACTTGGTGGCAAGAAAATCAAACTTCTGTAAAACTAGTTTTGTGAGGGTTTGGGAGGGTTTCAAAGCTAAATATTAAAAATGATGATTCACAAAGTATAGAACTCCAAATCCAAAATATTAAAATTTATGTGTATTAAATTTACCCGTATAACATCCTTGAAAATATTTGGTTCCCATTCAAAATATATGCAAAGTTATCACATGGAGGAAGATTACCTATAAGGTTTTGCTTGCATTCTAGGTTGCTTGCACTCTTAATGATTGTTCATAAAGTACAACCCCTCAATTAAACTTAATTATTCATGAATTATAATTTCATAGGGGTAATCAAATCATTCTAATATCAATTTTCCAAACTCATAACATAGTGAAATATATGATCATCCAAATAGGTGGCTTTGAAGGGTGCCTAGAACTACAGAAATTAAAATTCTTCACCTAGATGAAAATGACTCTTCCCCTACTTATAAATTCATAAAAAAATCATTGAGTTTTGTAACATGATATAAAAACTCTCTGAAACTATCATCTTACTTCAAAGGTCAAAAATGCCTTTTTTGGCCTATGTGCTAACCTACTTGAAAAAACTTGCATGAGAATCATTTACATATAGTTTAGAGTTTTGAAACTATTAAAAGGTATTATTATGTTTTAAAAACATCATACCATTATTTTCAAAATCTCACCTTGGATTATCAACCTCTGTGGCATCCCAAAACACCGCATGTTCCAATGGTGACCTCAAAAAGACAAGCTGATGACTGTAACAAAACAATATTACTTCCACTTGTCCAATGAATTAGAAATTTTATGGATGATTCATCAACTCATGATTATGATACATGCCAAAATTGAAGTCTTAATTCCTCCTATAGATGCCAAAAACTTCAAATTTCATTAAAAATGTTGCCTTTTGTATAGACTATGATATACTTGACTATACTTTCATGTTTTTGAGATGATTTCATGGTGTTTAGATGTTTATTGATCAAAATCATCTTAAATTAGCTCAATATACCACTAAAATTACTGAAAACATCTTCTCACCCTCTTTTTAGTAGGCTTTGACCTTGAAACAAGGCATTTAGGCCTTCTCATGACTGTGTATATACTGTTATAGGTCTCTTTTGATCAATTTTAGACATGTTTAGTGGTGATTTTATATTAAATATATTATTAAAGATTTTTATATCAAATTAAAGTTTCTAATCAATCTCTTTGTAGCTATTTGACTCCTTCATACAAGATTTTAGGCCTCTACAATCAAACTCTGTAAAATGCACTTGTACTGTATACCTTCACTCTTGATTTGGAAATGCCTTTATCCACTAGTTAAAGTCATGATGTGTCTACTTATCATTGTCTTTATGTCATCATTTTATTGTATATCCCTTAAAGAGACCATAAATCCTCAAGCTACATGAACTAGTCTTAGAGGGTGATTGTATATGCTTGGTTGAAGGTATAAGCTTGGAATAGTATGGTTTGAAGTTGTGTCTTGAAAACTATTCATCATGACATATAATTAATTTATAGACCCTTGGTCCTATTTCATCATTGATTACCCTTCTTTATCAAGACATAATCATAAGTCACATTTTTAGTACTTCCTTACAAGCCTTGATCATGCTTATTAAGATGAATATAGGGTGTTCCTTTAGTAGATAACTTTGATAATGTTTCATATGAGATCATGACCTATTTGTGGTTTTATCATTATTGTTTTCTTCAAACCTCCTTATGGTTTGGACATGAAAAAACTTAAAATACCACTACTTACCCATATCTCCTAGCCTTAAGGAAGGTTTTTGGCTTTATGGTGGTTGAAGCTCCTTAGTAGCTTTTAGGTGGGATCTTCTCCTTCATTTAAAGACTTATCATGATTTAAAATCCCTTATCCTTGAATGATAATCAATTTCAAACACAAATTATTCCTTAGACATCAAAAACCCTTTATGAGTACTTAGAGTAACAAACATACCTTTGATTATGGAAATCTTTCAAGGTAGTTGTAGGTTGATTTAGAACCTAGTCATAGGTGCATTTAGCATTATAGGTTATACTAGAGTCCTTGAAAAGATCCAATATATTCTTTAAGCCCAAAATGAGGTCCAAGAATCCTCATGACCAACCATGTAGTGACAATCTCATCAAGAGGTCTCTTCAGAATCCAAACCTTTACCAAGCCATAAGTGAGGTCCATATAGGCCTATAGGGTTTGATTTTATCCTTTATCCATGTTAAATATCTTGATTTCATGGTTTGAATATATTAATCAAATTCAATATACTTGGTTCATGATCCTTTGTGAACAAGAAACCTAGGAAACCCTTTTGAAACATTGCCTTCTAACTCTATATTTGGATGTGTGGTGCTTGGTGTATAAATTGGGGATTAAAGGTGGGAATTTAGCTTATTCATGACTATAAAAAGTGACTTTGGACTTAATCCATAATATCTCCTAACATGTCATGACTCATACCCTAATTGAGATGATCGATATCCATTCTAGGTTCTCAAAAGCCACACAACCCTACATGGATGTAGATGTTCATTAGAGCTAGCTATAGATTTCAATTTGAATGTATTATTGATTACAAATCCTTAATTATCCCTTGAGTTAATAGCTAGATCACATGTATTTTTGATGATCTCATGAAGTAATCTCTTATGCATAAAACCCCTTAAGAACTCACTACAAGTCCCTTCCCTCACCTCAAACTTAGAATATGACTATGTTTGATGGATGTAGGGTTTGTTTTCTTAGGTCTCAGGGCTATAGGTGATATCAAGGAAAACTAATGAATACTTTCTTAATGACACATGGCATGAATGGAAACTTGTAGGAATTTGAAAAACCTTATATTTCTTTCTAGCTTAATGAATAACTTGATATCATGTCCAATATTCATAAGGCTATGTATATGGCTATATTTACTCCATTTATATAGATCATGTCTACCATAAATATTAGAGAGGTCATTAGAAATTACTAAGGCCCTTACTCCTCATTCATATATGCTTGATGAGATAATTTTTTGGATACCAAAAGGAGAAATCTTCATTGTCTCTCATTGTCTACACACCTTATACAAAACATAACTATATTCCCCTTTTGGCTATAGATGGCCATATGATTTATGAAAAATTCAAAGTCCAAAACTAACTTCTCTCACATCCATTATTGATTTATCCTCATAATACCTCATGATCATAAATGTTTGATTCATGAATCCTTGAATAAGGTCTCTTTTACTTTGAGTCATCATAACATCAATCTGACCACACTTTGACTATGTAGCCTCATTGTAAGTCTCTTTAACTACATCTTGATGTTGCTTGATGAATGTATCCTTTGATCATGCTCATGATGATCCTTGAATAACCATTGGCTTCTTAAATAGACCCATGGAATAGAGGTTATGTGAGGGTGTTAAAAGGAGGATGAATGATGTTGAAAAGGCATGAATGAAGATGTAAAAGAGGTGAAAATATAGTGGGAAAGATAATATGTGGTAGTGGTATGGGGATGAAAGAGATGGATTTGGAAGGAGGGTTAAAGAGCATGACAAGAAAAAATTAATGTGTGTATTAAAAAATGTACATCTAATCATCATACCATCACAATCTAGAGGCCATTGGAGGTGGGGAAGAGGGTTAAATTCAAACCTAGTTTTCTATAAAAACATTAAAACTTGCAAAGAAACCCTAAAATATACTAATCTAGGCCTCTTTACATACTTTGAAAGGATGGATATGGGATTATTTCTATGAATATTTGAGAATTATGATTGGAAATCATGATAAACATGATAGAGACCCTAAAATAAAACTATCTTAAAAACATGAAGTTGCCATCTCTCATCTTGACTGTATAACTCCCCATTGAAGCTCATAAACTGTAGAAATGAACTCATATAAAAGATCCTCTATTTGAACATTTAAAATGTAAAAAATACTTTAATAAATCCATGAAAATGTATTTTGGATCCCTTACGAACTCCACTAACTAAAATTTTCTTGAAATGATGCCTTGGTCATAAGAAACTAAAGAAAACTGGTTGCCTTCTAGTTCTAAGGATATAAAAAATTATATGATTGGAAATGAATGGTTAATGAGATTGATTAAGACAATTAAATAACCTCTTAATCCATTAGTAATACATTTTAATCTAGTTTATTCAACCCAAAATTTATGTATGTACTCTTCTCCATCAGACCGTACCATAAAAAAACCTACAAGCATGTCCTTTTGTGCAAAATTGCCAATTAGAAGAAGGAGACTCGTTTAGGGATAGCATGGCCATAAATTTCCATAAATTTCCTATTGAATCTTGTTCATGGCTTGATATAGACATCCCCTACTCTGGCTATATGGAATCCATATGAAATCTATACTCTTCCTTGCAAAATGAAGGAAAAGGGGTTTTTTTGCCTTTTAAAAGAACACTAAGCCTTCCACCACTTGAAATAAAAGCCTTTAGAAATAATACAAGCCATATAATGCAAAAATAAACTTGTTAAACCCTTTTTTATGTTTTAAATGGGCAAATATATATGTGTGGGGTGACTTGGGGGGATTTTTTCGCTTAAAAAGTCTATTGAACCACCTTTTCAATATTGTAAACTTTGAAATTAATCTAAAGTAATATTTTTGAACATGTTAAAAACAATTTTAAAATGATAATGACCCATTTTTAGTCAATTTTTGACCAAAATTTGTATTTTCAGGTCATAACTCACTAGTTTGACTAGCTACAAAGGGTTATTGATCAGATTTAGGAATTTTTTATATTATATGGGTAGTAATTTGGCCTTAATAGTTCAAATTACTAATAATTTTCATGAATCTTAGGGGTTGACTAGCCTGTTGGTCAAAATAACTCATCAGGTTTCATTGATAAATAGACTCTTTTAGGCTTTGATGCACCTTTTTCAACTAACAAAACAAGATTGAAGGGAAATAGAATAGCTAAACTAGAGAGTAATGAAAACTAATATAAGGAAAATAGGGAAACAATGAAATGGAAGTAGATTTCTACTTGTCCTACTCACTTATTAAAACAAAAAAAACCTAGAAAAACTAACCTAAATTGATAAGATTTCCTCCAGGATCAAATGAAATGCTATTTGATGGTCCATGAAAACTTGAATTGTATTTACCATCTCTTGATATCTCTCTTCTATAGCTAAGAGTAATTAGATGATCATATCTTCTTGATGATATAGCTAGGATTGTAACCTCCATTATTAGGTGCATGGATTTAAGATATGGATCTAGGATCTAATCATATTCCTCTCATATTATTATTTCTTGTATAAATAATGCTAACTCTACCTCATTCACAAGTTGATTATGATTTGACACATTCTCATTCAATGATTGTATTGGAAATTTAGCTAGTATACTTGAATTGATGTCTTCATTAGGCTCCATTGGAGGTAGTACTTTGTCAAAATATTTAGATTCTTGATAAGTATTTAGACTTAGATATAATTCCCTAATTTATTCCTGATGAAGACTTACAATAGTACTTATTATATAACATTCTTCAATATCTATACAAAGTGGAGATGGACTATCAAACTTTGAACAAAAACTCTCCAAGTCATCCCAAAAGGATTATTCAACATGATCAACTAAAAGGATAATAAATTCATTAGTATTTCACCATTTGAAACATGTTGATTACATATTTATACCTTTTGGATGGAGTCATATGAAGGTTCTTGATCTACTACACCTGTTTGATCTTCTTCTTCTATAGAGAATGGCATCTCATCTTTTTCATGGATCTCATCTTATTTGACATCATGAAAGATAGAATCATGATTTTCCTTTCTAGGTGGTGTCCCAATAATTATTTATTCCTCTTGATCACTTAAGTTACCTTAATTTTTTGTCTCTTTGGTTGCATCTTCTTCATTTTCCTCATAAAGAAGAGGTTCTTGCTCAAAAAGTGGCACAGTAGATCCATAAAATTATTCAATAAGATGATAAAGGTACACATTAGTTAACATAGATACCTAATTTTGCTCATGAGGCCGGTATTCTTGGATCACCTTCACCTCATCTCTCTACACTTTTTATTGAATGGCTTTCCATGAAAGAAAGGACTTTGGATTTTGAGGAGAGATGAGTGGAGGATGAATGATCTTTGGTTTTCTCTTGAACTCAACATCTTGAAGCATGATTGAATGTTCTTCTTCTCTCTAGACTAATGTATATGATTATAAGTTATGAACTTGGGTTTATAAACTTCTTGAATTGGACTTGTGGAATCTATGGGTGTGAAAGAAGGAAATTGCTCTTGTCTTGCCTTTGTAGCTACCATTGAATAATGAATATAATGATTTACAATCTCAATTTGTTTGGCTAAATCAGCCTCAAAATCATGAATTAAATCACAAGAAATATCTTCCTAAAAACTTAAAGATGTAGACTCCTGTATGATCTCTTCAATATGAAAATTAAGCTTCTCATAACAAACTTCTTCAACTTTCTGAGACCTCTCTTTGATAGTCTTCTAGGTAGGAAAGCTAGGTAAGGCTGGTTTGACTCTTGAGTGCTATGTTAAACATTAGATTTATGATCATAAATGGAAAATTTTAGATCTATGAAAACATACTATTGATTATGATGACCCTAGGGTTTCTCATAACCACTAGCCTCTCTTTAATAATTACTATTAGACCACTAATGTCTAAAATATCAGAACTAGACTTTGAGTGACCTTGCCTTATGAAAGTTGCACATATCTATTTATCCCATTGTAGATTGGCTCTCATACTCTTAATTTCATGCTTGAAAATATCCACACTATAGCTCTTTCTAATGTCTATACTTGTCATCTCTTTCTCATAGCCAAATAGATTTTTCTTAAATCTTGAGATGGATTGATCTGGGACATTATTGGGCTGATCAAGAGGATATCAAGATTCATGAATATAGTTATAAAATTGGTAAGATATTTCACACTACTAATAATTATATTTATATTATATAGCTGATATGGCTCATGATAGGACTGATATGAGTCATGAGGATCATATTGGAATTGGTGGTAAGGAAAAGAATGAAAAAATTCTTATCTAAAGGCTACCATAGCCTAGAAAATCATAAAGATAACTAAAATTATGAAAAATAATGTACCTTTTACTTTGAGATAAGGACTAAAAGAGTACTATAAACTAGTTCTAAAGATGATATTATTGCAAAATTATACTCCAATATTTGGATTTGTATCCCACTGGGCATGCCAAAACTATTAGAAACCTAGATAGGACTCTAACTAAAGGCTTGGTAGATTTTTATCTAAAACATTCATACCTAGACTAACATTGGAATGATCTGAGGTCTAGAACACCTGAACTTACACTAGACCTCTATATTTTGGTGATGCTATCTCCTCTAATGTATCACTTTGCACTACTTATTAAACTACTGATTGTTGGGATGAAAAGGGGGAGAAGGAAGCTAAAAGGGAAATCCTAAGTTACTATTGGTGATACACCTATATTTATAGTTCATCCACTCTCTTTGATCTCCTAAAACATTGATTAAACAAGTAAAAACTAAATCTACAACTCCAAATAGCTCTTATGCATTAGTATTTCATGTAGAGGTTTTATCTAGTGGTCAAAGCTTGAGGGAAATGATGCAATATGCCTAATTCAAGGCACTAAATATCCACTTATATCTACTATAATCTCAGATAAAAGACATCAAACACTAAACAAGACCTAGATAATCTGACAAACTAGTAACTAAGTGACAATAAGGCTTAACAAGGGAGAAATTTCTACCACATATTCAAATCAAATTGATATTACACACTATAATAGCATAATGGAATGTAAAACAATCATTTTATATATTTGAAAGTTTACAAAACTCAATCTTGGTGGAGTCTGGTCTTACCAAGAGAGGAATCTTGAAAAATGACTTAAAAGCCTACATATATGACAAAAATAGTAGAAGTAACTAGAATCTCTAGCCAATGTGGCATAGAGGTGAGAATAAGAAGTCAACTTAACATGAAAACAAGTAAAAAATACACTTTTAAATAGTTAACAAAAGTCCTTAAGACTTGTCCTTTCTTGAAAATCTTGCGTGAAGGTCATTTTGGCATTGGAATGAGGAAAGGTGGGCCCAAATTGAGTTTTTGTCAATATTCATGCATGAATAAATGCTAAAATTTGATGAAAAACTCCACTTAAAGTGATTTGAAGCTGAGTTGGAACATGAGAATGTCCTCCTTTACATGGAAAACATGATAGATGCATGATCTTATCAAAATTAAATTGAAGTGCATCACTAGTTTACTTCACTAAGATCCCTCCTTGTATGAAATGGAATTAATTACCAAAATGATCATGGAATGTGGTATTGAAATTTAAAATGAACTATTTAATGACCATCTTTAATGCCAACTCACTTTGTTTGATTGATAAAATATCCTTGTTAAGCCAATTAGGCCTAATAATATATCTGGTCACTTGAAACTCCATACATGCAATAAAAATCATGAAACCTTAAAAAACAAGGTGTATTATACATAAATCAACTTATTCCATCATGAGATAGGTTATTTTGATGAGATTTTTTTTGCCAATCATTAAACAAGGTTGACTAAGCCCATTTTACCCCATTTTCCTATAGAGTGGCTATTTTAATTGATTTGGTAGGGGAACTTATAGGAATATTTATAGCTAACTATATTTTCAGACAAATAACAAGTCTCAATCTTTAATATCCATTTATTGGATCCCACTAAATTACCTTGTACTCCCTTTTTTTATTCTTTTTCTAATAAAAAACCTAATTTATGATTTTGTCCATATAAATCCATACATAAAATTGGAATTTATATAATCCTCTTTGAGTTAACTTTACATTTGAGTATGTTTTAGGTTGATCTATGGTGATTTTGTGGTAATAAAATCATCCTTTTGCAAAACTTGTTTTTAAAGGGTTTAGGAGGGTTTTGAAGCTAAATCTTAAAAGTTATGACTCATGAAGTATATAAGTAAAAATAAAAAACTATTACCATTTATTTGTATTATATTAACCCCTATAATATTCCTAAAAATATATTTTTCCCATACAAAAGATAGAAAAGTTATCATGTGGAGGAAGACTATCTGTAGGGTTTTGTTTGCATTCTAGGTTTCCTACACTCTTAACAATTGTTAATAAATTAAATAACATAAAATAACATAAATTTTTAATTAATTATTATTTAATATGGATCCTAAAATCATTCTAATATCATTTAGACAAACTCCTCATGTGGTGAAAGATACAAGCATCCGAATAGGTGGCTTGGAAGGGTGTCTAGAACTGTAGAAATTGAAATTCTTCACCTAGATGAAAATTAATCTTCCCATTATTATAAAAGACTTAAAGAAACATTATTTTTTCTATTCCATGCTATCCAAACACTCTAAAACTATGTTATTTTTTGAAAATTCAAAAATGCCTTTTTTGGCCTATGTGCTTGCTTGCTTGAAAAAATATGTATGAGCATGGTTGGCTTATAGTTTGGAGTTTTTATACTATTTAAAGTTATTATTTTGGTCTAAAAACATCATCCCATTCTTTTCAAACTCTCACTTGGGATTATCAACCTCTGTGGCATCCCAAAACATTGCCTGCTCTGATGGTGACCTCAAAAAGATATGTTGATGACTATTAAAAAACAAGTGATTTTACTGATCCAATGGAATTAAAACTTGTATGGATGACTCATCAACTCATGATGATGATAAACACAAAAATTGTTGTCTTAATACCTCCTTTAGATGAAAAACTTCAAATTACCTTTAAAAGGCCCCCCTTTACATGGATTATGACACACTTGACTATACTTTCATGTTTTTGGAGTTGATTTCATGGTGTTTAGATGTTTTATTGATTAAAATAATATTAAATTATCTCAATATACACATAAAATTCTTGAAAACTTCCTTTACCCCTCTTTCTAGCATGTTTTGACCTTGAAACAAGGTATTTCGGCCTTCTCATGACTATGCATATATTGTTGTAGGTGTCCTTTGATTACGTTTGGACATGTTTAGTGGTCATTTCATCCTCAATATATTATTAAAGATTTTTATATGAAATTAAAGTTTATAATCAATCTCTTTATAGGTATTTGACTCCTTCATACAAGATTTTAGGCCTTTATAGTCAAACACCACACAATGCACTTGTATTATATACCTTCACTCTTGTTTTGGTAATGCCTTTAGACAGTAGTGAAAATCATGATGTGCCCACTTATCATTATCTTGATGTATTCATTTCATTTGATATCCCTTTTAGGAACCATCAACCCTCAAGCTACATGAACTAGTCTTTGAGGGTGACTATATATGCTTGGCTGAAGGTATAATCTTGGGAGAATATGGTTAAAACTATGTCTTGAAAACCCTTCATCATGACATATAAGTAATTCAAAGACCCTTGGTCCTGTTTCATCATTGATGGCCCTTCTTTATCAAGACATAGTCATAAGTCACATTGTTAGTACTTCTTTACAAACCCTGATCATGCTTATTAAGTTGACTATAGGATGTTCTCTTGGTGGCTGACTTTAAAAATGTTTCATATGGGATCATGACCTATTGGTGGTTTTGTCATTCTTTTCTTCTTCAAACCTCTCCATGGTTTGGACATGAAACAACTTAAAACACCACTACTTACCCCTATCTCCTAGCCTTAAGGAAGGATTTTGGATTTATGGTGGTTGTATCTCCTTAGTATCTTATAGGTGGGCTCTTCTCCTTCATTATAAGACTTATCATGCTTTAAAATCCTCTATCCATAAATTTTAATCACTTTCAAACACAAAACCTTCCTTATAGCTCAAAAAACCTTGATGAGTACTTCAAGTATCATACATACCTTTAACTATGATAATCCTTTAAGGAAATTATAGGCTGATTTAGAACTTGGTCATAGGTACATTTAGCACTGTAGGATATCCTTGAGTCCTTAAAAATACATAATATACTATTTAAGCCCAAAACTAGGTTCAATAATCCTCATAGCCAACAATGTATTGGCAATCTCCACAAGAGGTCACTTTGGAATGCAAACCCTTGCCAAGATATAAGTGAGGTTTGTACATGCGTGTAGTGTTTGATTCTATCATTTATCTCTATTAAATATATTCATTTTATGGATTGAATCTTTTGATCAAATTTAATATACTTGGTTCATGATCCTTTATGAACAAGAAACCTAATAAACCCTTTTGAAACATTTCCTCCTAACACTATATTTGGATGTGTGTTGCTTGGTGTACGGACTGATTATTGAAGGTGAGTGTTTAGCCTAGTCATGACTATATAAAGTGACTTTTGACTTTATTAATACTATCTCCTAATATGTCATGATTCATACCCTACTTGATATGATCTATATCCATTTTAGGTTCTCAAAAGCCAAAAAACCCTACATGGATGCAATTTTTCATCAGATCTAGATGTAGCTTTCAATTTGGATATATAATTGACTATAAATCCTCAATTATCCCTTGATTTGATAACCAAATCAAATGTCTTTTTGATTCTCTCATGAAATAGTCTCTTATGCATAAAACCCCTTAAGAACTCACTACAAGTCCCTTCCCTCACCTCAAACTTAGAATATGACTATGTTTGATGGATGTAGGGTATATTTTATTAGGTCTTAGGGATATAGGTGATCTTAAGGACAACCAATGATTTATTTATTAATGACACATGACATGATTGGAAACTTTTAGGGATTTGAGAAACCGTATATTGATTTCCAACTTCATGATTAACTTGATACCATGTCCAATATTCATAAGGCTATGCATATGGCTATATTTACTCCATTTGTATAGATCATGACTATCATAAAACTTGGAGAGATCATTAGATATTACTAAGGCCCTTTATCCTCATTCATATCTACTTGATGAGATATTTATATGGAGACCAAAAGGATAAATCTTCATTATCACTCATTGTCTATGCACCTTATGCAAAACAAAATTTTATTCCCCTTTTGTATATAGATGGCCATATGATTTATGCCAAAATTCAAGGTCAAAAACTACCTTATCTCACCTCCATTATGTATATCTCCTCATACTATCTCATGATCATAAATGGTTGATTTTATTAAACCTTGAAAAAGGTCTCTTTTACTTTGAATCATCGTAACATCCATATGACCATACTTTCATTATGATCATGATTATCCTTGATCAACCATTAGATTCTTAAATAGACCCATGGAATGGATTTGATGTGAGGGTTTTAAAAGGAGAATGAAAGATGTTGAAAAGGTATGAATGAAGATGGAAAAGAGGTGAAAACATAGTGGGAAAGACAATATATGGTAGTGGTATAGGGATGAAAGAGATGGAGGTGGAAGGAGTGTTAAGGAGAATGAAAAGATAAAGATAAGGAGTGTATGAAAAAATTTACACCTAGTCATCATACCATCACAATTTGGAGGCCATTGGAGGAGGGGAAAAGGGTTAAATTCAAACCTAGTTTTCTATAAAAAACTTAAAATTTGCAAATAAACCTTAAAATATGTTAATCTATGCCTCTTTAGGTACTTTGAAAGGATGGATATGGGATTATTGATATGAATCTTGAAATATTATGATTTCAAATCATGATAAATATGATATAGACCCTACAAAAAAACTTTCTTGAACACTTGAAGTTGTAATCTCTCCTCTTGACCATACAATTCACCTTTGAAGCTCATAAACTACAAAAATGAACTCATCCAATCAAAGATCCTCCATTTTTACATTAAAAATGTGAATAATACCTAAATAAATCCATGAAAATCTAGGATATATCCCTAATAATCTTCACCAACTAAATTTTTCTTGAAATAATGCCCTAGTGAGTAGAAACTGAAGAAAATTGGCTGCCCTTCTATTTGTAAGGCTATAGAAAATTGTCTGATTTCAATTTAATGGTTCATGAGATTGGAGAAGACAATTTAAGATCATCTTAATCCATAAGTAATCCCTCTAAATTTAGTTTCTTTACCCCAAAATTTAGATCTGTACTCTCCTCCATTATACCATACCATCAAAAAACCTGTAAGCATGTCCTTTTATGCAAAATTTCCAATTAGAAGGAGGAGACTAGTTTAGGGAAAATATGGCCATAAATTACCATAAAATTCCTAATAAATATTTTTCATGTATTGATCTAGATATCCCCTACTCTAGCTATATGGAATCGATACTATTGCTCATAAAATGAAGGAATTTTTTTTTTTTTTTTTCCTTTTAAAAGAAGACTAAGATTTCCGCCACTTGAAATAGAAGGGTTTAGAAATAATACATGCCATATAATGAAAAAAATAGACTTTTAAAACCTTTTTTGATGTTTTAAATGGGAAAATTGGCACATGTGGGGTCACTTGGGAAGCTTTTTTTGGCTTAAAAATTATATTAAACTACCTTTTCAAGGTTCAAAACTTTGTAATTAAGATAAATTCACTTGTATAAACATGTTAAAAGAATTTTTTAAAATGATAATGACCCCTTTTTACTCAATTTTTAACATTTTTGACCAAAATTTGTGTTTTTAAGCCATAACTCACCAGTTTGATGAGATGCAACGGGCTATTGACCAGATTTAGGCAATTTTTGTATTATAGGGGTGGTAATTTGGACTTAAAAGTTCAAATTAATAATAGTACCATTGAATAAAATCATGAAATAAATCAATACAAGGCATTACCTCTAGTTTAGCCACTACTTGATGAAGTCCCATGGTCTTGATTGGTAGCAAGCCATTAACATACTATTTCTACTCTTGAGATAGATGATATTATGAAGAATATAATGTTACAAAATATAATTGATTCTAGAGGGATGAATAGTATGGAAACTTAAAATCCATAGCACTTTTGTTGAATACTATGTGATTATACTCAGTGTTTCTAGTAATTGAGTATATATAAGGAGCTTGGATGTATGGTACTTTTGGATAATCCATTTCAGTAATATGGGCTATGAAATTATTTCAAAAACTTTATAAATTATATTTGAAATTTTTCTAAAAGTGAAAGTGTTTTTGGTCTCTTGAGAGCATAGGATTGCAATGTTTGATTAATGGTGAAGTGACATTCCTTTTCTTAGATTTTACATATATTGTCCAAAATCTATGCCTTTAATTCATAATTTATGTGACATCAATGTGAATAATGAGTTTTCATTTTGTTCTCATTTTAAATTTAAATGTGAAAGTTATCTTTTATAGGTTTTTGTTTTCCATATGGCACCTTTTTGTTAACTTTATATGTCCAATTACTTCTTCAAGGCATGTGTCAATTTTTTGCTCATTAGATTCTACTTTGTTGTCGAACTCATTTATCTATACTTTGGCCATGTATCTACTAGATCATGAAACATGTCTACTTATAACATACCAGAGCCTTTAGACTTATGATAATTTATATGCTCCATGACTACGAGTTAACATAATTAAGTCACATGCAGTAGTCTCAAGAGTTTAAGAACTTAGAGTCTTAGGACCTCATCTGTTTGAACCTTTAAACTATGTACACTCTTGGGAAGGATTTGGGTAATGTAATATTACCACATGGAATGATATTGACACTATATAGACTCAAGATATTGAAGCCATATAACCATTATATTAACTTTATATTTCTCCTTCGAATCTCCAAGTTAATAAAATTGTGCCAACTATCAAACTCTCAAAGATTAGAAATTTAGGGCCATTAGACTATGGGGCCTCAAGGTGATTAAAATTTTATTTAACCTTAAATTTTCTATGTTAGGGGTGGCCTATAACTTATATTTCCATCTATCTTATATATATATATACATACATAAATATATATATATATATATATATAGATATACATATATATATACATACATACATATATATACATATATATACATATATATATATACACATATATATATATATACACATATATATACACACACACATATATATACACACATATATACATATACATATATATATACATATATATATATATACATACATATATATATATATATATATATATATATATATATATATATATATATATATATATATATATATATATATATATATATATATATATATATATATATATATGTATACACACACACACACACACACACATCTAGGAGCTAATGAAATTAATCTCTCTATAGGGTGAGCATAATGAAGACCCCTCCCCTTCCCATAAATATCTAGTAGATCTATTAAGGGGGCCCTCATCACAATAAATTTATATATAGGTTATTATATCCCATTTGGCTCCATATATTTATATAGATATATAAGGGCCATTTTTTGGATTCCCTCTTTTTATCCCTTAGCCTAGTGGGATGCACTCTTTTTATCCCTTAGCCCCTGTAGACACTAGAAAATTGCACACTTATAGTTTTTGATGACTAAATGTCTCAAGACACCCTAAAGACCCTCTAAACCTTCTTAAACCTTAAGAAACCCCTATTAACCTAACCACATAAGTATTATTTTAGTCACATAATATTATTCAAAATCAATATTTGAAGTACTATTCATTATCACTATTCACTATGGAACCCACTATCACTATTCATGATGACATGGAATATGACATGGAAAGTGTAATTGCATGTGAAATGGTAAGGTTATATGGAAAGTGACATGGCTTATAAGTGATGTGGCTTGATGTGGGACATCATACCTCTCCTAAGACCCTTCCCAAAGTTCTTGATGACCTCATTTAAGTATCATAAGCCCCCCTTGAAATATGGATAATTTACCCTCAAGGGACCATTAGTAAACATGTATTTTACCTTCACACATGAAATTAACCTTTAAAATAATATACCTACCTATTTAGTACTCTGGGAAAGACAAAGGGCACCCATTTTGACTTTTTAACCCAAATGGGACACTCACCAGTCCAAATGGGAATCCCCACCCACCTCATTTTGATTAATTCATCCAACACATAGAAAATGGGAACATAATTATAAAATTACTAATTTTCCATGACTTTTCACAACATATAATATAAATACCCCCCCTCTCCTTCACCCAAGGTTAAGTTGGAGGTTGGAAGCTAGTTTTTAGTTAAAGCACTCTTGTTTCAGGTTTATACTTTTGGAGGAGGTTATCCAATTGAGAATGAGGTCATCCTCATCTTGGAGGATAAAATATTTAAATCATTAAAGCTATATCAGAATCACTCCAAGATTTCACCAACAATATCATCAACAACACCATCACCAACAACCATCTCAAAGGTAACCTTATTTGTTTATTTCATTTCCACTTATTATCTCCTTTGGACTCTTCTCTCTTGACCTACACACCTTTCACCTCTTATTTTTCCCATTTTTCACTTACTTCATTTATTTCCTTGGCCATATTTACCCACTTAACCCTTTTTACCTATTTTCCATAATTCACCCACTTGACCCCTTTTGCCTCTTGGCCATATTTACCAACTTGACCATTTATCTCTTTTCCCCTTTTCCCTTATATCTTATTGATAATTTTTACCATCACCTTCTTGGTCATTTCAATAATTTATCAACCTCAACCAAACCATATTTCCCTTTTCACCATTTTCCAAAACAAAACCATAACATTGCCTTGACTAGCCTCTTAACATTTGCTTTATTTAGTCATTTTCTTATCAAAACATCCATCTTAATTATATTTAATTTAAAATTTGTTGTCATTTAATGATATTATATTTAAATTTATCATTTAATTTTAATTATCTAAATAAGGTGGATTGATAGCCTCCTAAGAAGCTTTTTCTTCTAAGACCTGGCTCACGCTAGGTAATCTAATTTGCTACTTGTCTAGCAAACACATTTTCTTAGTGTTTTATTATAGTAGGTTATTCCTTCCTAGCCAAAGACGAGTAACCAAAATCATCTAGATCACATGCACACTTCATACTAGGTTCTCATAACTATTACCTTTATTGATAGTTTCTTTTTTTCATACTTAAAAAAAGTAGAAAATAGAGGAACATTTTGGCACACCCAGTGGGACCACTTATGGGTTCATAATTTTTAGGCATATAGTTGCATTTAGTGAAAGTTCAATGCTCTTAAATTTTAGTTAGTGAAAAAAAAAATTCCTTTCTTCTTTTCCAAAAATCTTAAAAAAAAAGTTTTCATCCTAAGGATAGGTTGCATTTTACATATTGCATTTGAGTGCATTTAGTTATTCCTTATTCACATGAAAAGACACCAAACTCTTATTTTGGGTTAAAATATAGTGAATTAATTGTATTATGTACTTAATGGTTAGATCACCTAGATTAATTAAATTCATTATGAATTAATTATAGTACACATATGTTACACTTCCAAACCACAAGCACAAATTAAACATCAAAACTTATTTGAGACAAGACCCATTTGGATTTTATCACCCTTTGGACCACCTTACCCTACCCAATGATCCCACTTGGATTTCATCACCAAATAGAGGACACACTGCATTCTTTGGTGGAGTATAAACTCTAGACAAATGATATATATTGGCTAAGCACTTGCACTGGCTATGGGATCATGAAGTGAGTGGAGCAAGCCCTTAGTACTAGGCCACATACTCGATCTAGTGTAGATTATTTGAGCACAAAAATTCAACCTAAAAACATCCTTAAATGACTTTTTTAATACCCAACTTACAATCCAATTTCCCCTTTTAGACTCTTTAAGTCATAAGCCAAAATCAATTTAAAATAAATCCTAGGATTAATTATGCTTTTAGTGTGTGATTTGTTTGGTTTGGGTTTTTTTGGTTTGCTGATTATGTGAGGTGAGAGGTTCATTGTCAATTTCTAAATTTCTCATGTAGTCTTAACCAGACAACAAGTGAAAAACCAAAATAACCCACCATCATCTTCTTCTTCATCCTCATCCATGGATTATACCTCAAACATTGATAAATCACCCCATGCTTCACCACATAATTCTCCCCCACCTATGGTGCCTTTAACAATCTGTAAAGGTGATTCAAATTTTCCACCTTTTTGGATAATAGTTTGGTTTCTTTATAACTCTATCTTAATACCTTAGCCTACCATACTTTGATGTCTTTGGTTCCTCTTAGATCCACCTTATGACATGCCACACCACTTCATGGTTTGTGTTGTACAATCCCACCCTTCTGTTAGCCAAGCTTCATCTTCTACTATTGGTTCATCTACCACCACCACCCAAACACCTATTACCCCAACCAATACCTCTAACATTGGCTCAACATTACCCCTTGTTACTTCTACCCCTTTTTTTGGTGTGATGTCTTTCACACCCATTTCTATGATTCCCTTTAGCTTAAATAATATACCAACCTCAACCCCCTTTCATAACTTGGTACTCTCCATACCAAAAACACTTCCCCTTATTAGCACTAAGATCACTATCCCTAAACAACCCACAAATACTTGAGCATTACCAACCCTAACCATGCCCCCATCAACCAGCCCAAACGTACCCATAAACCAACCATTATCATTTATTCTAAAACCCCCCATGACCTCTTATTAGTATATCCCCAACCTGTTGGGATATATTACACCTTCCACCCAATCCTCAATTCCTATTAGTCTTGTGGGACACTATCCCAACCTCAAATTACCAAATACCAATATGTGCCCACTTCCATACCTCCTACCACATACCAACTCATAATTACAACCCAACCTAAGAAAAACATGCCACCAAATTATGTATCTACCTAACCCCAACCTAAGTTGATCAAGATGCTTGTAGATAACATGACCCAACTTGAATCATCTATCTCTAGGTCCCATAATATTTTGTCCTATGACCAAATCTGCAATGAACCTATCAACCCTTATGTCCTAATTCATGCTTATCCTCCTCAATGAGAGCTTCCAAAATTCTTTAAGTTTTAGGGAAAGGAGGATCCTTAGAAAAATTTGAGGATATTTCACCATTCTTGTTACTTGATTTCCTATGATGATGCCCTCTTTCTCCAAACCTTCCCTATGTCTTTATCAAGGCTTGTCTTGGATTGGTATAGTGCCCTTCTTAGACACTGTATCTTCTCATTTTCCCAACTCACCCAAATTTTATTAGAATATTTTTATATTAATATATCCAAGAAGATATCCATAATCGACCTCTATTCTATTAGGCAGTTTGATGATGAATCAATTTCCAACTTCATTGTATGATGGCGATGCCTCATTAACCAATTATCCTTTTCACTACCCCAAATAAAAATCATTGAAATTTTCTCTTGAGGATGCGTGAAACACATCAATCTTACCCTTCAAGTGCAAACATTTAGAACCTTTGATGAAGTGTTCACAATGGCATGCAAACTCAAGAACCAAGCCATAGATGAGGGTAAATTGAAATTTTGAAATAAGAATTTCACTTTTAAACCCATTGAACCCTATTCTTCCAAAATAACTAACCAACCCAATTCTAAATACAAAACATCTAAAAATGTGGTTGTCTTGAAAACTACTCCACCTCCATCCATTAACTAGCCATGTCAAAACACACTTTTCAATCCTTCTTACCCACCAAAATAAAATCAAAGCTACATCCCCCCTAAATAATTCACACC
Organism: Torreya grandis; assembly: GCA_037957365.1. Classification (NCBI taxonomy): domain Eukaryota; kingdom Viridiplantae; phylum Streptophyta; class Pinopsida; order Cupressales; family Taxaceae; genus Torreya; species Torreya grandis. Next base: position 321,789 of record JARHVA010003793.1, read on the forward strand.
TATAGGGGAATCTTATGCTTTTATGTTGGATAAATTATTAAATTTAATGTCATTCAACTTTCACCAATCAAGCCACCTCAATAATTTGACCTCTCTCACCCTATGCTTGGGTGCTACAATGAAAATGACCATTGTGATTTCCATTAGGTCATTGGATATGACATAAACTAGTGTAACACTTTTAAAAGTCTTCTCCAAAACTTTTTGACAATGGAAAATTGATGTTTGACAACCCTAACACACACCCAACTATTCTCTTAATACTTTTTATAAATCAACCCATAATGATCCCCCGCTTACCCAAACCCATGACAATCAATTTGAATCATCTTCATCTCATAAGTCACACACAATGAACATCATTAAAAGTGACCCCATGGAGGATGAGCCTCATATTCCCATTTACTCTTCACCAACTTCACCTATGGAGGAAGTAAATTCACCTTTTACCCCTTGAAAGACCCAAGTAGAAGGATCTATAACCCCTACTTATCTATTTGATCAAACCATATCCATGCCCACCTCTCCTTTCATATAACTAGCCATTGAGATAACCACCCCTTCCTCCACCCCACCAATTGAAATGGTAGAACTCTTATCTTCTCCTTTGGATACCCTAGAGAAAGGAGTTGGGACCATACCTACATCCTTGATCAGACAAACATCCCCTCTCATAATTACCGCATAAGAAACCATTATTTTGGAACATTATAGCTCAAGTAGAGATGAAGGAACCATCCCCCCTTTTTCACCAAAGGGATTGACATTTGAAACAATAAATCAAGGAACAAAACCCATTTATAAGACCTTTTCTTAGTTAGTGAAAAATTTGGAATTTTCCTCACAACCCGACCTAGATAGAACCAATTCCTACCATCATTTGGGGCTCCCATACCAAAATAGAACTTCATTAGCATCCATTTTCCAACTTATTACCACCCTATAATCAAACATTTATTTCCCCCAAGACATGAGGTAACCATATAAACCACCTCCACCTAAATCATCTCATAATCTTCTATCTAAACCAGCTAAGAATTTGGGTATCCTTCCCACACCTAGCAATACCCATACCACCATTGAAGCAGGCCTAACTCCCTCTAGGCCACCTAAAAAACCACCAACCAAGATGGACCAAAAGATATAGTTACTTAAACCTCATCCTCAAGTTAGACCTATGGTGCCTCTTCTCATTTACCATCTATTTTGGGACCCCACCCTTTTACCATCCCAATCACTTATTTTGATTCAATTAAACCAACACCCTTTTCTATGCCTACCCCTCCAACACCTATGCCATTGAATTGTTCATCATTCTTAGCTAATTTATCCCCCTTTACTATTCCACCTATTATCAACTCCCTATCCTCCACTTCAAAACCATCTATCGTTAACTCGATCATAGCTAAGCCAACCCAATCTAAACCATCTACCAAAATTTCCCAAACACCAACCCTCTCTAAGGTCAATACCATGCCTAAGAAGGTTATTATTTCCCCAACAAGCATCTCAACACCCTCAAAACCTCTAAAGGAATCTTACTCTATTATTTTATAGAGGTTATTACAAACCTCCTCCATTTAATTTCCACCTATTAAACCATTCACCCCTTCTAACACCGAGCCCTCTTGGTTTAATGATGCTTAGATTTATGCATACAATAGGACACTAAGACAACATAGAGAGTTGCAAAGTTATCCAAGCTCTTTTTCATCACTTATATGAGGATAATGATCTATCATCAAATGAGCCACTTTCACGTACCTCACTAACCCAACTACCAACTTAACTAATCCAACCACTATCCCAACCTATGTTGACTTCATCACTCTCATCTACAGGTAAGGGATAGGAGCTAAAGCACTCACCCAATTTAAATGAGCCCATTGTCTATACCATCACCATGATTACCAAATCTTGAGCACAATAAAGGGGTAAAAGAAGAGCCAATATGTCCATTATATGGACATATCCTTTAGATTATCAGCCTCCTAACTAAGACCAAACACCAATACCACCACCCAAGCCATCACCTAGACCTAAAATATCCATCCTAGGTGTACCTCCCACCAATTCATCCACATCCATTCAATAAACCATGTTAAAATAAATTCATCAAGCACTGATGGAGATGAACCTTTATGACTTGATCAACACCTAACCTCATCATCGTCAGGCATTAATAGATTTCATATAATCCATTGAGGTTTAAATAGATGACCCTCAACCCCTTTCCTCCTTTGTTGGGACCCTCTGACATTTTGCCATTATCACCTTCCAAGATTTTGAGATACCTCTATCCCACTCTAAGGAATCTAACCTACCTCTACTTTTCATCATATATATCAATCACATCCATGTCAAAAGGGTGATGATTGATGGAGGAGCTAGCATCAACATAATCTCCTCCCATGCTTTTGATTAGCTACATTTACCAAAGAATATCATGCTTGAAAACACAATAATTCTTTGCTCCTTTAATGAAACCATGGCCAATAACTTAGGGACTATTATTCTTCAAATATTCTTGGGACCTGACACCATCCTTGAGCTATTTTATGTTATAGAGGGTGAATACCAATATAACATTCTACTCAAATGCCCCTAGATCTGGGCTATGAGTTGCATCCCCTTCACTTTACACTGCTATGTTAAATTTGAACATGAAGGTCAAGTCATAACCATCAAGGTTGATCCCTATCCTTTTACATGTTGCAACATGACCTATAGGCCTAATAATGTCCTTCTTCCACCTTCATCTCCCTCACAGTCAACCAATCCCATTGACATAACTGCACCATCAACCACTACCCATAATAATTCTATGATTAATAATGATGAAGCCTCAACTAGTGCATCTATCCCTTATTTTTAAATTCTCATTGAGGATTCCTTGACATAAAATTTCCAATTCCTTTCTCTTGGTGAGTACCAAATTTTATCCTTAGATGCCTTTCCCACTCCCTAAGAATACGGTAACCTTCAAAACAACCCTTCTTATGACCCCAAAATAGGTACCATCATCCCCTTTAGACTTCCCAATAATGAAACATACTTTGTCTATGGGGGACTTGATCAACCACTCATTTCTCCTATAACCACTCCATATATTCAAGATTTCACTTTTGATTTCTCCTATCTATGCAACCTAGACTTTACAAGAACCTATCTTCATTGCTATGCTTCGATAGGATTTGATATGGGCCTATATGAATAATGACCTCATGAATTTCCCATTATCAAGACTTAGAAACCTTGTGAGTTCTTTGGGCTTGAGTTTCAACCACCAAAAGAACCCACCTCACCAAAACTTATTGATATCCTCATGGAAGAGATTCCATCTTCTACCAATACATCTTCTCAATCCAAAGACTCTAAAATCATCCCATGCAATTTTTTTTTGATCAGTACCATTAGTTTAGGCCCATTGACCTATTAGCATGGTGGCCAAACTAAAACCTTTCCTCTCATCCACCCTAAAATGATCGATCATGATTCACCCACCATCTATAACATTTAACACCAAGATGACAATTCTATCCTCACCTACCTTGATGAAAGAGACTCTCACATACATAAATCCTTCCCTCTAGAAAACCAACCCATGCTTAATAAATCAACTATTGACATTAAATTAGGAACCCAGGAGAATCCTCATATCATTAAACTAGGCCAATCCTTAGACTAAAATGAGAAACGTGATTATCCCACCTTCCTTTAATATTTTAGCATCGTATTCATTTGGTATTATCAAGATATGCCTAGGATTGAACCCTCCATCACCCTTCATAACATCGATACCCATCTAGAGGCCAAGTCAGTATGGAAAAATCTTTACAAAATGTACCCTCATATAGATCTTTTCATCAAGGAAGAACATTAACATCTTTTATCCATCAAATTTATTCAACCCATTGACTACCCATAATGGGTCTCTAATATTGTTCTCCTTACCAAGCCCACTGGGTGACTCTACCTTTGTGTGGATTTTCAAGATCTCAACCTTGCATGCCCCAAAGATGACTTTCCTTTACCCAACATTGACCAACTAGTTGACATTACCATAGGTCATGAGATGTTATCCCTCATGGATGGCTTTTAGGATATAATCAAATCTTGATCACCCCCTTAGACCAACATAAAATTGCCTTCATTACTCCTTGGGGTACCTTATACTATTGGGTCATGCCTTTTGTCTTAAAAAATGTAGGAGAAACTTATCAATGGGCCATGACCTATGTCTTCCATGATATTATTCATAAAATTATAGAGGATTATATGGATGATCTCCTCAAGAAATATAAACACCATAAGGACCATTTATCTATTCTTACTATCATTTTTGATCAACTAATCTGATTCCATGTTTCACTCAATCCCAAAAAATGAATTTTTAGGGTTTTATTGAGAAAGCTTCTAGGATTTATCATCTCCCTCCAAGGAATTGAGATTGACCCTTTTAAACTCAAGGCCATCCTAGAAATGCCTCCCCCAACAAACTTTAAGCAACTTCATAGTCTATAAGGAAAACTCCAATCTATCTATCATTTCATCTCTCAATTATCAAATAGATACCAACCCTTTCACCACCTCTTAAACAAAGACACCTCCTTTAGATGGACTAAAGATTATCAACAAGCCTTTGATTCACTCAAAGATTAGTTTCTTTCTCCACCTCTTCTTATTCCCCCTAGGGATGACCAGCCTTTCTACCTTTATGTATCCTCCACTGATCACTCTTTAGGTGCCATGTTAGCTCATCAAGATGAGAAAAACAAGGAACAAACCATGTATTATATCATTCACATGCTTATATAGTACAAGACATGATATACCCATCCCAAAAATATTTGTCTTGCTCTTATTTTTGTTGCCTCTAAGCTTTGTCACTACCTTCTTAATCACAAAATATGTGTTATCACTAACACTGACCCACTCAAGTATATGCACTCCAAGCCATATCATAATCAGCGTAAGGCTAAGTGGATCATGTTTTTGGTTGAGTTTGATCTTGAGTTTATTCACCAAAAATCCACCAAAGGATAGGTCATTATTGATCAATTAGTTGAATTCCCTCTCCTAAATAACCATCCCATTCCATTAACATTTCCTGATGAGTATATTATAACTCTTTCTCAGGGAGAGCCCTCTTACCAAATGACCATGTTTTTCTATGGTTCTAAATGCAAACATGGTGGGGGTATAGGTATATTTCTCATACCCTTCATGGTGAACCTCTTCCACTATCCTTTAAACTCAAATTTGAGTGTACTAATAACATGATAGAATATGAAGCTTTGGTCATCGATCTCCAAATTGTTCTCACTTTAAAAATCAAAACCATTTCTATCTTTGGTGATTCTCAACTATGATTAAATAGTTCAATGGGTCTTATTAGTGTAAAAATGACATTTAAAAAAATTATAAGCTCTTTGTTAATGAGCTCTTAACATCTTTTGACCATTATAAAATCCAATTAGTGCCTCAATTTACTAATAAATTTGTAGACATAATGGCCTCTCTTGCATCTCAATTTTTTTCTCAACCTATGGAATCAAAATTATTTATTGTCATCCACCATTTAATTATTCCCTCATATATTATTTTAGACCTTTCAACCATCTGTAGTGTGGAGGCATCCCCTTTTTGATGTTTGCTATGACAAAACCTTTAATTACATTAACCTAGGCATCATTCCACTTGACCTCTTAAAGAATTCCCAAAAGGCCTTTATGTAGGCACCTATCATTATACCATACTAGGGGAATCCTATATAAATGTGGCTATGGTGGTCTTCTCTCCATTGTTTACATAGTCACAAGATTCCTCATACCTTCAAAGAAACCCATGATGGAGTTTGTGGGGGACATTTTAGTGGCCTCACTTTTTCCACAAGAGTCCTACGCCTGGGTTACTATTATCCTACCCTCAATAAAGATTGTTGTGACTATGTAAATAAGTGTGCTAAATTATAACAACATGCTAACTTTCATCATGCACCCACTCATAGCCTTTAGTTATCCATAGATTATTGGTCCTTCTCATAGTGGGGGCTAGATCTCATTAGAGAAATCAATCCTCACTCTTTTAGTGACACCAATATATCATCACCACTATAGAATATTTCACTAAATGGGTGGAATCCATCCCCCTTATTTCCATCAAAGTCAAAAAAATTAAAGATTTTATCAATCGTCACATTATATATCATCTTGGGGTCCCTCATAAAATCATAATAGATAATGGTAAATCATTAAAAAATAAAAAATTTCAAGCCCTCTGTGATGCTTTTGGCATCAAACTCAGCTATTCCTCACCTAACCATTCATAGGTAAATGGATAGGTATAAGCCTCCAATAAAAATCTCATCAAAATACTAACCAAGTTGTAAATGCTTCAGGCTGAGATTGGCACATACACATCCCATTTGTTTTATGGGGCTATTACCCTAGTATCTAAACCACAATAGGTTCTACACCTTTTTCCCTGGTCTTTGGCATAGAGGTTGTTCTACCTCTTGAAGTCCAAATTCCCTCTCTTCATATTTCCTTACATGACATCATTTTTGAAGAAGACTATTGTCAAGAATGTCTTGCATGCCTTGAATTAATTAATGAACATTGCCTTGCTACCCTTAACCATATTTGCATCTATCAAGATTGTATTACCCATGCTTATAACAAGCACCTCAAACAATGGGAATTCAATATCAGAGATCTCATCCTAAAAGAAAACCATCATGTAACCAACATGGAGAAGAGTAAATGAAGTTTGATTTCAATTGGCTTGGACCATACATCATTACCCATAAGTATGGATTAGGAGCTTATTTTTTGTCCTCTCTTAAGGTAAATCAGAACTTGAGCCTCTCAACACTTTGCATTTGCATTCATTTTTATGTTAAATAAGCATCAAGCACACCTATTTGTCTAACTTAGCTCATCCCTTGATTATGAGACTTTAACCTTCACCCATCATCCTCTTCCCCTTTTAAACATAATTGATAACAACATAGGACCATGTGAGTAACTGACACAATCATAGCCTAATCCTAAATATGGGTACCATGACTCTACCCATATCATGGTTGTAATGGATACTTTTCATCTCTAACAAGATGGAATCCCATGGTCATTGTATCTCAAAACCACATCCTTTCACATATCATTTACCTTCTTGTTTTAATGTTTTTCCCTCATAAAGGTAAACCTTTAGAACCTAATTAGACTTGTCCATATCTAAACACATCGTATCGCAAAATAAATTGGTACCAAAACATTACTTGGGTCAATATCTTAGGCATTATAGATCGCTCCTTTTGATGATAGCTACCCAAAAACAAAATAAAATTTTCTAAATGTAAGGTAGACTGCTCCCTTGAAGGACAACTATCAAAAACATTAAACAAATCCAATAAGCTTAGGCCTCTCCCTTGAAGGATGGCTAAGTTAACTTTGTCAAAATCATATCAATTTCTTGGAAGCTTCCCACATCGATCATCTTCCCATATACATCAGTAAATCAAAAGACCCATTATCACAACAAATTCTAAAGCCACAACTGGCTCTCAAACAACATAATAAGTTGGAAGCCATAATCAGCTTTCCCATATAGACTTGCCATGCTGATCAGTCTACATCTAGCATATGACATAAACTTGTTTATTACCATTGTTAGGCTACTTATAGAAGGGGTAAAACTAATTCACATGTGGTCATCATAAATATCACCCATTACCCTTCACACCACCCATCACCCATCTTCCCTTTAGACTATTTGTGAATTAAGGGATTTAGAGCTTACTTGACACCTTGTGATCAATAAATCTTTTTTATTGACTAATGATTGCTCATGCATAATGTTTGAGGGGCTTATATTCATTAAGATAATTTCACTTCAGTTCTATTTTCAATCCTTGTCAAAAATAAAGCATTTTTCCCTATTATTAATGTTCTTGGATGGTGTTTTCCTCATGACTTTTACCATCTAGTATTGCAACAACAATAATCATTCTTGTTAAATTCAACAAGATTTTAATAACCACAACAATACCAATCATAACCATAAACATAAAATTTATAAGTATCCACATAACCTTAAGCATGATATCATTTGACCAATGACATCCAACACATTTTCTACATAAAAAACTATTCAATATTTTATTTAGGGTGTGAGGAATTACATGACACATACATAGTCATTAGATTACACATTGCCTACAGCACATGCGTATATTATTTTCTTACCTAAGCATTAGATCAATTATTTGGTGACTCTATATTTGTGTTCAGCCATCCTTCTACTTAAGTACTCCCAAGAATTACATCAACATACATACATTGACATACCTTATGAAGAAGGTATCATTTATTTAGGAAATTTTGCCTCATGAGCTAGATGGTATTATTAGTGTAGGATGAGGGGATGACACTCATGTTCATTGTTTCCATTTTTATAGATGATGAATGTTGTTAAATATGGTAGTATTAGTATGTGGAGGGACCTATACCATCATTTTGAATGGAAATTTGAATGATGATTGTGTGAAGATAGATGTGCTTGCATGAAGGACATGATCTAATCCTTGTGTTGGTCCTTATCATGATTCTTTAAATAGAATACCTACCCATTCTTCTTCACTAACATAATTATCCATTTTACCAAATGATAAGGTGATATGATGTCATTGATTCCCTTGAATAGTATTCCCACTTGAAACAATCATGTCTACCTACCTTTTCACATGGACACATCATCCTTGATATGATTGGTCATCTTGATAAAGCCATTATACACCATCATGATATATTTTGTTTCCCTTATCATATAATTAACATTCAATGTCTTCCTTTAGTTTATCATCTCATGACCCTTGTAATCCTAGTGGTAATTTGTTTCATTATCACCTTTGGCTTGATTGACATAAATTGGCTTCTAACCATGCACCACTGTAATGGTCACACCTTCAAAATTGCCACTATTACTGGTGGTACTAACTCCCAGGTCCTTGATACTATAGGAACTCTTCCATCAGAGGTAGCCCGCCATAAATTCATAACAATACATTCACCTTCTTGTCCTCTCTACCCTCTTCTTACTACCAACACATTACCACAAGCTCTAAATGTCAGACCCCAACCATTAGCAGTAATTGCTCTAAAATGGCAGTCTTTTCTTTTGTATGAGTTGAACATTCATTCATAGCAAGGGAAACACTGTTTTCTTGACCATGTAGCTTCTAATTGGTTAAGTATGACCTAGCAAAACTAATGTCATTAGTTCCATGAGGTTGGGATATAGGATGTAGACATGTACACCATTTGTATCACCTACCCATGCAGGTCTTGGGTTAGGAAAAATCCATCCTCTATCACTCACTATGTTTCCAACTTTCTTACTTGTAAAACCTACTTAGTCATCAAAGAAACTCTTTGCAGGTCATCACTTCTCTACTACCCTTAAAACTCAACTCGTAGAGGTGATGAACCTTGGCCAAAGTGACTATGCAAATCCTAATATAAGCCCACCTTATAAAACTCAAATTGTAGTTGTAGACGTTATCTCTAGGCTTCTACCCGCACATAATTTTAGAATATGAAACCTCCTCACAAAGACACCTCTTATATGGATTAGCTCCATTGAAGGTTGTTTGTGGTGTTTATAATTATGTCCCCTACTTATTTATCCTACCTTACCCATATGTGTCTCTTATCCTACTAAATGTGGGATCATTAGGATAACTATTCACCAATATACACTATGTACCTTCACCATAACCATCACCATCACCAAAACCTAGAACCTTTTGTTTATAAAAACCTTCCTTCTCCATCATCCCAAACCAACCCATGTGATCCATCCAATTGGGGTAGCCAATCTAAACACCACTTACCTAACCTTGTCAAAATACATTGGCTTAATGTCCATGGACTATGTAGGTGCTACTTCACTTCTACAGGTAACTCAACCACTAATGACTAATTCTCATCCCCTTTTTATTCTCACTCATTTCCATTACTAACATCACCCTCCTACTTAGGGCATCCTACATAAAGGAATATTTGAATTCTTTCTTAAGCATCCTTATGTTTTAACACCATCTAATACTTCCTCCTAAGTTTTCCCCCATTTTTGGGAGAACTACATTAGCCTGAGGTCTTTTTGGACCATTTAGTTAGTGTTTAGTTACCGAGGTCAGGTCAACTACACCATTTATTTAATTTTCAATTCTCACTAAAAATATCTTCCTCCACTTCTCTACCTATCCCCTCACCACCTCCCTCCCTTTAGCTTGTCAATCTATTTTAACCACTTTTCCAACTTGTCAATCTCTTTTAACACAAGATTTGATATCCTTCATCATTGGCCCCTCTTATCTCCCATAAAACCACCACCTATTCTACCTCACTAGCCTCTTGATCACCTTTCCTTGTGCATACTTCACATCTCACTCCCTCACCCACTTGTCATGTTTTTGGTCTCTTTCTCCACTTATTACCAACCGTATCCTTTATCCCCTTCAACATTTTATCCTCATCATCTCCCCTCACCTTTGGCTATTTTTTGTACCCTCTTTATAACTTTCTTTTCCTCACCAATTCCATATCATACTATGCATCTTACAAGATTTCTATTTCTTTTATAGCTGCACTTTTTTTTATGTGTACCACAACTCTCTTCCATTTCACCATTTTTCCCACCGCACCTATTTTCCATTCTTCTTGTTTGTTTGTTTTTCCATCCTTTGATCATTTTTGTATTCTTTTTTTCCTCCATGACTAGTTTCTACCTACATATATATCCTTTGAGAAGCCTTCCATAATTGTCTCGTTTCTTCTTCTAAATTCTTGCCTTTTAACTTTTGCATTCCCCTTTTCCTCTTTCCATCTCAGTACTCACTTATCTTTTTCATCTCTATGAGTATCCTTGCTTTGTATCCTTACTTCAATTATTCCTTTTTCTTCTTATCATCCTTGATCTTCATCTCATTCCATTTCATTGTTTTCCACCACACTCTCCCTTTTCTCTATTTCCTTTCATTTTTCTCATCTTGAGGACATTCCTTGTTCTTCCCAACCTTTTTTTCCTCCTATATGTCCATGCTTGGATCCTTCCATCCTTCTCCACCTTCATATTTATATGTCACCTAATTATTTCCTCTACCTATCTCTTCATCCATCTCCTAGTCCACCTTAACCTCATCCCTTGTTGGATCTCCCTTATGTTCTCCAACTTAACCTCTACCTCATTAGAGAGTGATCACTAGTTGTGTCACTTCTACATCTCCTTATCTACTTTCTCATGTCCTCCATGCCCTTGATTTAATGAATGAAATCCATAACCTAATCCCTCATTTAATTAATATTATTATTATTCACCCCACTCCATATTCCAAAACCCCTCAATGTCTTTCTATATATTCCCTTAAAACTCAATGCTTACTTATTTTGGGGCCCCGCTAACTCAAGGGTCAAGGGTTTGAATCTTCACCACTTCTCATTTACCCACTCTACTATTTTTCTTCCCTAAATTATTGAATCACACCCTTCCATAGCCTATTAATGACATTGTTGTGAAGTGTGCATAATGTTGGATTATTTGGATGGTGATAAAATAACCCATTAGATCACCATGAAAATTTAAGTAGTGTTATATTTTATAAGCCTAGTAAATCATATTTCTCCTTTTTCTAAATGGTGACAGAAATTTCATGCTTGAACCTACTTATCCATAGCTGCAGATTCCTTTTGCATAGTTGACATAATCATATAATTGTATCTTAAGTAATATCATTCACTATTTCTACCAAACTAATCAAAAAAATATTTGATACCAATATTTCCCACCCTTTAGAGTTTACCTTTCTCCAATGTCCTTCAATCAAACCTAACTACATGATATCAAATTGGGGCAACCAAGTTAACCAACACTCTTCACCTTAAAAGAACTATATTTAGCCTAATGTTATTTTTGGATTCATGTCCATGGAACTATGTAAGTAATACCCACTTACTGATTGCATCTGGAGTTAGCTTGGCCATCCCTTTCTAACCCATATACAATATGCCCATGCTTTCACCATGTCCATCTTGATGTTGGTTACTTTTGACCCATAATATTGGCATGTTTTGTGATAAATTTTGACTATAATGACAAACCTTGCCATGCTAAAATTTTAAACATTTTCACCACCTCATGCATGACCAAACCAATTGTGTTATTTTACAAGAGAACTTCCTACCATGGATACTTGTGACCAACACCAAGCCTATCTAGATGACTTGATAGGCATAACTCAATCACCTATGACCAATGTTATAGATATATTATCCATATCATGTGTGATTATAGGACTGACCTTATTTTTACCAACATTAGTGACTTTAGTTTTTGAAAAATATTGACTACCATGCTTAGTCTCCTTTCACCCATTGGCATTTCACATGCCCAACTACCTTGTGGCATCACCTAGTGCCTCCCCACCTAGTGCTTATTAAACCTACACCTAATTAAACCTTTCCTCATTAACTCTTAGTTTTAAGGGGAACACCTCCTCCCATATATAAGTAACCCTAACCTTTGACTAGGTGATTTTTTTATGTTTTGTAGCTTGTTAATTCAAAACCGCACAATAAAAAGGGACAAAATGTAGACACTAGAAAATTACACAATTATAATTTTTGATGAATAAATGCCTTGAGACCCCCAAAAAACCACATAAAACTTATTAAAACTTAATAAACCCCTCTTAACCTAACTAAATAAATATTATTCTAGTCACATAATATTATTCAAAATCACTATTTGAAAGTACTATTCATTATCACTATTCACTATGGGATCCACTATCACTATTCATGATGACATGGCCTATGACATGGAAAGTGACATGTTAAGGTGATATGGCAAGTGACATGGATTAGAAGTGATATGGCTTGATGTGGGACATCATACCCCACCTGGGACCCTTCACAAGTTGTTTGATGACCTCATTTAAGCATCACAAGCCCCCCCTTGAAATATGGAAAATTTAATCTCAAAGGACCATTAGTAAACATGTATTTTACCTTCAAAATAAGATACCTACCACTTTAGTATTTTGTGAAAGATAAAGGGCACCCATTATTGACTTCTTAACCCAGATGGGACACTCACCAACCCAAATGGGAATCCCCACCCACCTCATTTTTAATAATTAATCCACCACAT
>JARHVA010003793.1:340000-432500 GCA_037957365.1 Torreya grandis
TTTGCTTCTATTTTATAAAATATCTAGCATTAATGATATGTCTTAGCATGGTTGTGGGCATAATTAAAAATTGTAGGTTAGTAGTATCCAATCCTCAATGTTTTTTGAGTTGTTAAATTTCTTGAGGGATGTCCACTACCTATCTTATGATGTAGATTGTCTAGGATGTCCACATATTTTTATTTTGAGACATACCTTAATTAGATGACTTCATATTTATTCTAGTAAATGATTTCTTTATTTATCATATAATGAGATAATTTGATCCCAAAGGGTCATATCTTCTCTCTATTTAACTCAAGGGGACATGTGGCTATGATAAAATAATGGATGATTTGAGCATATGATTCACCACTAGGTACTTGAGTCTCATTGATATATTCAATATAAATGTGTGAATCAGTCCTAGTCATGAGATAGATGAGTCCTTGTCTTCTCATCATCTTTTCTATTTTGATTTCAAGATCAAACTACTATATTTTTTCCATCCACTTACCTCTTCTTTCACCTAATTCATTATGGTTGAGTTTGATCTTGAAAACTAGGACTATTATGATGGTATACATCTTGTTTCTTATAATAGAATGCAAAAAAAAATCACAACTTTGATCAATACATATAAATGTCTATCTATCATTGAGTACTTCAATTCTAAATCCTCTAAATTGGCACTCATAAAGGAAATCATATGTTAATTATCGTATACATTTTTTGTGGGTAAAAATGCTTAGTGTGCTATAAGGAAAATGAATCAAGGTAGAATTCCTTATTGAATTCTAGGTTGATTATAATTAGACCTTAAGTAATATTAGTTTTAATGTTATGAAAAGATTTCTTGGATTCTATTGTCTGTTCTATTTTGGAATCTTATTTGAGAATTACAATTAATGGATTGACAATCTCTACAAATCTAGAAATGAATTTCCTTAAAAAGTTTATCTTACCAAAGAAAGACTTCAACTCCTTATTATGTTAGGAGGCATTAGCTTAGAAACTACCTAGATTAAATCTAGCTCAATGGAGATCCCATCGTTAGTGATGACATGACCTAATAGATTCCATTCAATGTCTTGAAACATGTACTTATTTGGATTGAGTGATACTCCATAACTTATACATATATCAAATAATATTTATATATGGTTAGTTTATTTGATCTATCTTTTGAAAACACAACTCTATTAATCCATATAAATGATGATGCATTTTCTAATGAGTCCCTAAAAATCAAAGTCCATAACTTGCTAGAAGTTTGCTTCTACATTGATTAGGCCAAAAGGCATCCTTTTGTATGAGAATGTTTCCCACTTTGTGGTGAATTTTATTTTCATTATGTATTTTACTTGTAATGGAATTTGATTATAGCATGAAAATCCATCCAAAGATGACATCATCTCAGATCTAGTTAACATTTGAATTACTTCATCCGAAGAGGGAAAAGGATATTTATCCTTTTTTGATGTTAGATTCAAATTTATAAATTCAACACAAAGTTTTATTTACCCATTATTATTGATAATAAATATGTGGTTGGCTACCTAGGTGGAATGCTTGATTGGAAATACAATATTATCATCTAATAGTTTCTATAATTCTATTTGGCTGAGAGGTTATAGAATTAGACATACTATCCTTTAACTCTACCTAAAAGGTATATGATCTAGATTTAATGGGATGATATGTGTGATGACATTAGGGTTAATGTACTTAAGATTTTCATATGTCAAAGTGATCACATATTTGTATTTATCCAACAAACTATTCAATTTTTGTTTATCACTTTCAGTGTAACTCAGACCAATGTTGGGGATAATAGTTTTTGCCCTGATTCTCCTTGATAACATCAAACATATTTTGTTTAAGTTATTTTTACTTTTGAGCTTATGGATACACATAAAAATATTGATATAAGAAGACCATCCCTAGAGGAATGTGGTTCTCCTTTAGGTGTAGGATACCATATTTTATAAGGTATTATATATGCATGGGATTAACATCCTTTTCATCTATTATCTAAGATTCAAAGGTTTTATAACCACTCATGAATTGTAAATTTTTTTGATCATCCTTGAATACTTAAAATTTATCCTCATTATCTTAGACATAGGGATAAGGAACTAACTCCACATATAATTTATACATTTTATATTCTTGAAGTAGTTCTATATTGTAGGCTAAATCTGCTAATGAATATGTAATCTTGTTTTTTACCCTTAAGATGGCCTTGATGTTTAATTATTAAAAATATGTGATTAGGTCCCATGCTCAATTTTTTTAATTATTAAAGTAAGTTTTCATTGATAATTCTCTTTGATCTAGTTAAAAACTAGTTATGAATCACTAAATATCTACAATAGCCTGACATTATGCTTCATTGTAGACTACAGACACAGGATTAGAGATTCATACTTAGTTATATTATTAGTACAATGGAATTATAAACTATATGAAACCAAATAATACTTATAATTTGGGTAAATCAAAGCTATTCCATCACTTGAACCTTATTTTGATATGGATCCATTGAAATGGAGAGCCGATAACTAAGAAGGACCTTGAAATTTTTGTTCATGATGTTCTTACTCAGTATTGAAAGTGTACACACCTACACATGAGGATACAAAATCAACATTTTCATTTTTATCATTTTAATATGTGATTAGGTAATTCATCTTTAGTTATCTATATATTTAGATGTAATTGGATACTCCTTTATAAGGTAGTCATCACATATGAGAGAAATCTATAGCCATGTACCCATTCAATATCTTTGACTAGTCATGAATCAATATCAAGACATAAGTTTATAGAATGTTAATGGATAAAATTTATTTTTAATATTATACACATGGCTTAGATGAAATATGGATTTGCACATTTTTAAACTCTCCAACACATGAGACAAAAGACTAGTCTAGTTTTAGGACCACTCTTTTTGACTTATTTGGGGTGAAATCTAGTTTCTTGAATATAGTTATGGGCATCACATTAGTTGAGGCACCTAAGTCAAAAAAAAATTGTGCACATTATTTTTTGAACATTATAATTATTAAATATAAAATTTGGTACCTTAGGCTTGTCATTATATCCTACCACATTTGCATGTGCAACTTTTGATTTGTTAGTAGATGATATCCCATATTAGGATTTAAGTGATAAATATTTATAATTAATAATTTGGGATAACTCATGAAGACTAATATTAGCCTTGATCTTCTTCATATATTCTACAATATTTTACCCTCTTTGATTATGTGGCTCTACACTCTATAACTGGTCATTCCTCCTTAGATGGGGTAGATTATTTACTAGCCTTTGGATTTGAAGGAATGGTATCACTATTTTTTTTATGTGTGGAAGTAATGGTAGGATTTTCTTACCTCAAATTTTAGTTGTTTATTAGTAACTACTAAGAAACATGGATCTCATCATTAGAATCATCTAGTTCATTCTAATCCTCTACTAGGAATGGGAAGTCATACCATTGATGTCCTAGAGTAGTAGAGGAAGATGGTTCTATTGGATTTATGAAACATTCATATACTATCCATTTCTTTTTTAAATATATCAAAGGCAATGTAAAACTTTATGTAGTCTAGCTCACCATGTTGTGTTGTATTATGAACTTGACACCAATTAGGAAGGGAAGCTTCCATGATGTTTATATATGGCATCTTGTTAGGTGGATACTACTCTAGGTCATTTTTGGTTTTATTCAAAGGCCTTTTATACCTCTACATGACATGTCCTTATGGAATACATTGAGTATTCCCAAATTTATCTTAAAAGCCTCTATGTGCTCTTTAGCAGTCCTATCTCCTTAGGGAGAAAATGAAGGAAGATAATTATCAAGGTTTGTAGGTAAATCATGAATGTCTCAAACAATGTTGATATTAGAATAGGCTATTTAAATTTTTTCCATTGGATTCAAATAAATATGTGGTCATGTGTTTTTAGAGTATGATTGAGCTTTGGGTGTTCTGAAGGCACCTTTATCTATCCTATTTTTTATATAGATTTGTAAAGGTGGGTATAACAAGTTAGTGTCTAAGGTGGATATTATTAATTTTATGATTATATCTAATGAAAATCAAGTGATTATTTAAAAATAAATAAAGGTGGTGGTTTAGGCCCTCTTTCTATTTTTAAATAAATTCATACTGATTAGGTTAAGAAAATAATAAAAATTGGGAGAAGTGGAAGGAGAGGGCATCAAGTTACATTATATTAAATAAATTTAGGTTCAAGCCATCATTTTAGCACTAGATAAATTATTATCAATGTTATTCTTTTGTACACTATGTAAACTTATAAGGTAACCTTTAAAATTTTAGGATCAATGAAAAATATTCACTCCAAGGCATGAGTTGCATGGTATTGGGTTTTGTAAACAACCTATTGGTAGAATAAAGATGATTATAGTAGTTGGTTACCATGGATGGTTTATATATGGATGAATATATATCTAATTAAGATGTATGGATAGATTATGTATTTAACCTAAGGTGAGTGTAACCAAAATAAAGTCAAAAAAGAGGGAAAGGTAAGGCATATAATAAGGCTCATGGACCAAACAAGATGAAATATTTCTAAGCTATCTCTTGAACTAGGGGTTAGACAAACAATCAAAAACCAATGTATATTTTAAAATAATGTAAGCACACCAATAATAAAACATAGTTAAGATTCCAAGGAAACAAGAATATAATGAACTTTAGCATATATAATCAAAGGTTGTTACTAACATGAGATTGAAATTGCACATCTACAAAGGAATATTATGATTAATACACAAAAGGTATTAAAATTAGTAATAGCACAATATGGGTAATTGTATTTAAAATAAAACTCATACAAAACCAAGATAGAAAAAATATGGAAATTCTTACAAGATTCATAGATTTGGAGAAGAACTAGATTTAAATATCAAGACTAATTGTAGAACAATATATAGAATTTACTATTAATAATAATACCCAATATTATCCTACCTTTGGGATAGGGAGGATGCAAACAAATATATGCTGAGGGAGGGGATGCCTCATCCTACAAGTGAAGTCTAAATTTACTTATTAATTAATATAACCATGTGTCAAAATCATGCATAGCATGCATGTATGAAAACGTTCACATAAATAAAATCCATCTACTAAAATATAATATATGTGTGCCAAATAAATTAGGAACCATCAGTCCTAAATTAATTAAAACATGTAAACATATAGTTATATTTAGAGTAGTGATAATGTGGAGCATCTATAAGAGGAAAATATCTTAGTGATAACTATAGAAATATAAATATACATTGTAGCCACTTATGGAATTAAAATTAGTCATATTGGAGTATGTATAAATACATATATAGAAAATTATGGACCCTGTGTCAATTTGGTAGCACTTATAGATGTCTACATGATTGGTGATGAACCTCATGTACCCTATGTAGTTTTAATTTTTTTAAATACTATGTGTATTATCTCAAAATCATTATTAATAATTTCAATATTAAACAAGGTAGGCTTAAATATTTTGATGGACTTAGCCATCAACCTTGTGTGTTATAACTCTAAGCTCTTGAATTTTTCTCCAAGGTACTCCGTGTTCATCTCTCTATCTTTAGAAAAAATGATAATTGGTAGGATCTCATAATTAGTATTGTATATAATTTCCTCAAATTCCTCCTTAAAGTTATTTGAAATTACTTTAAGTATTATTTCAAAATTAGGCCTATTTAATAATTATCCAATAGAGGTTATCACATCAATGATACTCATATATCTAAAAAATTATAAGGCCTTGTTATCATGACTTTAAAATTCCTATCAAATCCTTCATTTTCTTATGCTAGCTAAGGGCACCACCCCTTTTTTTAATTACATAACTTAAGGTCCATATAGAATCCTGGATAGACATTAGGTTCATATGATTGAATGCATTTCTTCTTGAACATTAAACTAAAAAGTTAATCCTTTTATTAAATTATTAAGATATTTCCAAATTTTAATAACCTTTGTTCTCTCAAGCTAGATTTCTCCCTTGGAAACATATATATAATTTAAAATGTTGCATAGCTTGGTGGTTACACTTTGTACACTATTTATAATTTTTTGAGGGGCTTGGATATATATATATATATATATATATATATATGGATGGTAGAGTATACTTATCCCCTTCCTTACTCTTGTACATTTCATCCATTTCTTCTCTACCCAAATCCATAAAAATGTACACATCTAATTCCTATCACTATTGTGTTGTAATTGTAAATCTATGAAATATCCTATGATAATGCACAATCTGGGCCAAAATCACTAAAACACCCTAAATCATTTGAAATTTTCATGTACATGTAGTAATTTAGGCTAATTTATCCCTAAATGGGGAAATGTAGTAATGCGATTATTATCTTTTCTTAAGTCACTTCGAGTCAAATTGTGACCACACAAAATGACACTCTAGACCACTGAATTCATATAATTTAGCAACGCATGTCACATTCATTTTTTATTTCACATTAATAATACCCTAACTAGGGTATTATTCCATGCATAACTGACACCTTATTCTGATTATACTCCATTAAAATTCTAAATTAGTAAGATGACATTTTTGACTAGGTTGATTAAGCATGCAATAGATTTCCAAAGAATTGTAGAAAATCAATTAAAGCCATTTAGAAAAATTAAACCAAATCAAAAGCCTAAGTGAAAATTTCATGAAATATATTGAAAATATATTTATTGAAAATTCATTATTTAAATTTGCATCATCTCATGACATCATAAATGGGGTGGCATCCATAAATAATTAATGGAATAAATATTAGGATTAAACCCTCACATTCATCATCAATGCCCCATTATTCTAAATATTAATGGTCATATTTATGGATTATCCCTCCAAACTTGAATTGATCCATGGCCACACATTCATCTCAAATTGGATGATCATAATTGATTCTGAACAATCTTAAAAAGCTATAAATAAAAGGCCAAAAC
Organism: Torreya grandis; assembly: GCA_037957365.1. Classification (NCBI taxonomy): domain Eukaryota; kingdom Viridiplantae; phylum Streptophyta; class Pinopsida; order Cupressales; family Taxaceae; genus Torreya; species Torreya grandis. The sequence goes on from JARHVA010003793.1 coordinate 347,002, forward strand.
CTTTAATTTGAGGCTTTAGTTATACAAACTTAATATCCATAAATTTATATAAAAAGGATTCACCTATTTGTATAAATTGGCCAATATTATAATCCTAAGCCATTGGTACACTAGGAAATGATGGAAGAGCATGCTAATCTTCATTGACATAATCTTAAAGCACAAAATCTAGGGAAAAGCATGCTTTTTGGACACTCTTAGAAGGAGGGATGTTATTTATAAAGATTTATGGTATTCAATTCTTAAATACCTCTTATAATTCACTAGAAACACCCCTTGAGGGAGTAATTTTGATGTTTTAGTTTCTATATGATTCTTTATAAATGTTTTCTTTACTATCACATAGACTAAGACATCTCATAATATTACTCTACATTTTGGCATGCCTAATGGGAGTCACACCTCACACAAGTCTTCATACCTTTTAATTTTTCATTAAAACACTCTTTAGAGGGTATTTTTCACTTCTTTTACTCTCATTTTACATTTGGTGTCTTTTGAGAAGAATGATGAATTTGACTTATAAAATGATAGAATCACTTTAAAAGTCAACAAGATTGACCTAAAAATCAACAAGAACACCTTAAGGAATGGATGAATTACATCTATAAATGGAGAAATCATTTTATTTTCTCCCTATCCACCTATAGGTGTAGGAAAATTAGTGATATCACTTTGTTAATTGGTGGGATCACTTTGTCAATCAGTGGGATTTCTCTATTGATCAAGATGATTGTACTGTGGAATGACGAGATCATCCTAAAACAAAAATTTATAGATGACTATTATTTATTTTATTTTTATCATTTTTATCACTTCAATATAAATACCCTACACTTGAGTGGAAATACCCTAATAATCAATGAGATTACCTTGTAATCTATGGAATTATAAACTAGTGTCTTCTTTATCTCTATCTTTCAATAGGATCAGACTTTAGAATGGTAGGAATGCACCAAGGAATGGTAAGATCACTCTATGGAATGGAAATATTGACTTGAATATAAAAATAGGGACTTAAAATAGTGAGTTATAAGTTTTTATAATACTATCATACCCTAGTTTTAGATTTTTAACAACTTATTTATAGTATTTAAGGTCACTTAGTCTTAATTTCAAAAGAAATCAAAGTTAAACCTCATTACATGCTTTGTTTTAGTGACCTAAAATATACAAATTTTTTATTTAGATACTCATAAGAGTTTTATTTTTATTCTTATAGGTTGAAGTGTTTATTTTAATCAAGATGAGTGCTACATGTATGATGTCCTCCTCTCCCCTTTAGGGAACTCAGGTGACCAAAAGCACTTATTCTTTGTATTTTTTTCCTTGTAAAAAGGTGTGGAAAGAAAATTTCTAAGGCCTTCCCCAAATACGTATGATTTAAGTAACCCCAAAATGACCATTAAGTCTTTTCACTTGTCTTTATTTTATGTAATTTGGCTTATGAGTGGGATTTCATCACCTCCTCATGGGTTCTCTAGGGAAGCATTAACCCAATAATTAATCTTTTGGGATTTTTTCAACCCTGCTCCATCGTAGGGTATATAAATTAAGGGTGACTTATTGGGATTCTTGTTTTGAGTGGTTAAAACAAGATTCATTAGTGATACTTGGCCTAAAAATGTAGGGGTAACTTAGACATCACACTACAGTGATCAATTAATGGATGTAGTGGTTGTGAAAAAGACAAAAGCTTTTTACAAAAAGCTAGTTGACATGGATCCAAATGATGTGATTTCACCTCTAGTGTTATCCACACTTGGGACCATCTAAATGCATGAAAATTTAGTTTTAGATAAACCCCATTTGTTATGAATAAACTATTGATGCAGGGTAAGTAGACTGAAGTTTGATGTCATCATATAAAATATTGAGATAAGAGTGGGAGTAAAAGCTATACTTTTCATGTGATTTTGATTTTTGGATTAACAAATTAAAAATACTCTCAAGATCATGTATATAGATAGAATTCGATGCAATCTTGTTTGTTTTAAGATTTATGATGTTACACTTAAGTCTTTTTGTCATTTTATCCTTTACTTGCATCATATTTTTTAGTCTAAAACTATTTTATGTGAAATAAAAGACACATAAATGAACCAAACACTCTATTATACCCCATCCTATTTGAACAAAGAGACATTATGCTAACCAGATTGAAATCACTTCTTGCCTTGTTTAAATATTCATTTCAAAACATTGTGTTTGTAGTTTTCTAATAATGTTGTTATGTTGTCTATTTGAGTCTATAATTTTTGTCCACTTTTTAAAATCTTAAAGTCATTCATTTTTATCTAAAATTCAAAATCTTACCTTTCTATGTTTTGATCTAGGGTGTTATTGGTCTGCCTTTCACAGTTGGTTTGAGTAACTCAGGTATGATTTCCCATTGGGATTTAATGCCATTACCTAAAATAAACCTCATTTTATTCTCATTTTTGAATTATATTATCTTTCATTCACTCACATTTTATGTTCTTGGACCATTTTGCATCCTTTTTGCATGTGGCATCATTGTGCTACCCATTTAGTTTTGGATTTATACTTAGGATTTCTTTTGTTAATTCATGTTTTGAGCTTCTTAGTTTGTATTTTTATTTTATTGATAAAAAAAACCATTTTATAGTTTGTAGTTGTATCTATATTTTTATGGTATTGACATATTTTTGGACCTAAATTTTTTGTGGTAGCTTGTACTTTAGATTCCAAAATTATCTTACCCTCTTCTAATTTGATGATTTCAACCCACCAAGGTTGATTAAATTTGTAACAAATTTCTTCTAATTATGTGGCACTATGCCACATTCTTTTATTATAGTCTCATCCTACCTTGTATTTTGTTATAAAAAATCAAAACATCCTTTTGAAAAAAATGTTTGCAAAACACATTTCACATCTTATCAAACATATAAAAAACATATTCAAAAATTACACAAAGGTATACTCATAGTGGGGTCTCTTACAACCCTAGTTATGAGGAAGATCATTATTATTATGGATAGGATAACTCCATTTTATTGAAAGATATCACAACAACCATAGTGTCTAAATAATATTATTATGACCATCAACCATTAGAAGACAAAGATTAATCCATTTTAAGGTTAATAGAATTAGGTGTTAGGTTGCCACTAGATCTCTCAATAGAATAATTATAGACCCTTGTTAGGGTATAAGAGAAATAACAAGATAAATCTATGACCCATATCACAAAATCCAATATTGCTTCTTCTATCAAGGTAAAATGTTTATAAAGTCTACTCCCAATGATCATGATCTTGCTACCAAGATCAATAAAATTATTCAATGATACATAGAGAAACTTATCATAGACTTAATAGACTCTTTGATTTTAACTTAGATCAATAATAATGATTCTAAAGAGAAATAAAATATGATGGATAAAGCACAACATACCCTAGTTGAGCCTACATCTATGATAAACCCTAGGAATTCATCTAAACAAAATAAACTTAGGGATGCTTCAAAATATATTTCACCTAATATAGATCATACATTATTTAATCACAAGGATAATCTTATCCACTAACAAAACCAAGGGATGAAAAGCTCAATGTATATTTGGGGTACTGTGAAAAAAACATTATCTAGTCTCTTCCAACCATCATGTCCATTGGTAAATTGATCGTAGACTCCTAAAAAATATAAGTATTCTTATAGATCACAGATGTAGGTTCTAGGAAATGTTTATCAACCACCTAAGAATAAAAAATTGACCCACTCAACTCAAGGAGTGAATGAGAATATTTTTTCTAATTGTATGGTTTATATTGCTAATAAAACTTTGCAACAGGGGCACATACCACCCCAACAAAATTAGATTCCACCCACTAATGCATCAAACATGTACGAGTGGAATTCAATGAAATAAATACTATCAACACTAGAGATAGGAAACTGAGTTAAGAAATTTAAATTTGATGAGATATTTCTATATCCATTCAAGTTAAGTATTCTCTAATTACCCTTTCCACCTAATTTAAAGGCACCCAAAGTTGATAAGTACATTGTTGGAAGCATAATCACTAAGATGGGATGGGGGTGAATTGGTGTAACAAATTTTTTATTTTAACTATATCCAATCATTCATGAACTATGAAAGCAACATTAAGATCTAGCAATGCATAAAGCCCATCCACATGATCATAACACAAGAAAACACACATATAAGTGGGAAAACTTGGAGGAGAAGAAAGCCCACTATGATCCCTACAAATGGAATACATTCCTATAAAATAAAATATTAAATTATATTGATCACCAAATTAACTTAGATCACCAACCCCAATGAATTCAAGAACCTACTTGATTAGGCTTTAGTAAGCACCTACTTTCAAGGAAACACAAACTCCCTAAGTGACTCAGCACCAGCTTAGCTAGATCATGTATGTTTATCACCATAATTCTTCTCTATTTTATGGTCTCATTTCAATACCTCTTTCTACTCTAACAAGTAATATTTTATTCACTTATTTTTCTTTCTTACAAATAGGCATAAACTACCTTGTATATATAAAAGTCTCGTGGTCAAACACAACTTTGTCAGACACACAAATTCAACCTCTTAGTTAAGCCATATAATAGGTCTTATAGAAATTTATGAAAATTATTCCAATTAAATTTGGACCCCTTTTGGTTTGCAACAAATCAATTAGGCTTCATTTCTCTTTTAGGTCTCATAGAGACCTAATAGGATCAAGCTTTCTCTTTTGTGTCAAAGCTTGATCCTCTTGGGCCAAGATCACCCTATCAAACAACTGATTTTTTTTTAATAAACTATAAAAAGACCTATAATAACCTCATTCATTATTTATTATACTTGTGTCTTTTGTTCATACCATGAAACCTCCTTTAAGACCAACTAACCTATTAAGTCTATGTACCTCAAAAGTCTATCTTGAAAAAATGAAGCTCAAATACTCTTAGGCTACTAAAATATAAAAAATTAAAAATTTAGATAGGTTATCCATGAATTTAGGTTAACCAAAAAAAATTTGGAACACTTTAACTCAGGAGATAAAGGCTCAATAACATCTCTGCAACTCACTCAGAAATACTAATTCACCTTAAAGACCAGTCATGGTGAGTTAAACCTCCAACACTTGTTTATACACTTGTAATTAATCATGGTGAATTTAAATTATCATATGATATCTCCAAACCATTATAAAATATAAATATAATATTTTCTAATGTCAAATATTAGTCTTGTAGACTAATATAATGACCTTATATCACATTGTCTTATCTGAACTAGACATGTCATTTTTTGAGTAACTTTTCAACATATTCACTGACCTCCAAAAAATATTAAAATAATTAACATGACTTAAAATTTATAAATAAAATCTTAATTAATTATTTTTCATCAATATTAGATGATTATATCCTCAAACCCATCTTATTATCTCTACCTAGGGTTTTCACTATTCACACCATTAGGTCTGTCAGCAACTGGGTAACTTGGATGACCAAATCAAAACACTTAAATAATATAACCTATCTATAAATAATAATTAACATGAAAAATTATTATTTATATTATTATCCTACTCATTTTATTTTCTTAACCAATGTAACTTTTGAGAGCTATAATAACTTCTTGACAAATAAGCCTGTATCTATGCATTTTCTCTTCATTTGACTAACCAACACTACCTACAGGTACCTAGGAGAGTTTAATATGTTATAAAATAGTTTTTATATTAATTTTAATCCATTTCAAGCTTATTTTAACCATATATTACACATTGGGTCCTTATTAGGATTTTTGGGAGGTTTAACACAGGGTATGGTGTTAACGATTGTTCATAAAGGACTACCCATTGAATCCAAAACCAATGCTTAAAGATATTATATATGAACCTTACCCATATATAATTAACAAATGAATTTCCCATTTATTTATTACATGTTCCAATGAATGTTTTAAAGTACTTCTCATTTCTTGAGACCTCATTCTATGAACTTGAGAAGGATTAAAACAATGTTTTATGCAATTTACTTCAAACCATGACCTCAAAATTGGTGAGCATGCCTAAAATAAATTATCTCACATATATACATTATAAAATTTTCATAATTTATTTTAAATATAATCTTCATACCTCATTAGGATAGGCATGGTCTAAGATAGGTTTAGGTGTAGACCTAAACTAAAGGTTATACCCATGTAGGCTCACCCTAAAACTCCCATGAATGCTTGAATACATTTCATAAATTCTAAAATAGTGAAATAAATCCTTCATATGATTATTTTCATTAGTTTTAATGTGCATACTTCTTCATTTCATGACCAAGCTCATGATTGGGCTTCTTAGGCACTTTGTCATCAATGACTTCTACCTATGTACAAGCACAAGACATTAGCTACCTTTAAATTATATATTTATCTTTATCTCATTACATAATTATCTCATGAAAAAACTATTTCAATTAATTTTTTCACATCACATAATACTATCCAATCTTAGACACCTTTGACATAAACCTTCACAAGCTACATCTTTGACATCAATGACAATGGTCAAAAATCCCCCCTTTATAATAGATGATAACCACTCTAAAAAAAAATCTCAATTGGTAATATCTCCCTCATTAAAAAATTCTCCCCATTTAAAATAAATGACAAATTTATGTCTAAAAATTCTTGGATCACACCTATTGTAATAAAAAACATTCAAAATATAGGATTATGAGTTGATGATGCATTATATAAACATGTTTTCCTATCTCCATGCATGTATTATTATCACTAATCACCTTATATTGGAGATAAATCACCACCTTATTATCTCACCATAAGAACTTGGATTCATCAATGACTGCTAGGGGTAGTAATTACACCCAATTCTTGTCTTAGATGTTCAAACTAGTCCTTTGGAATTGGTTTAGTTAAAATGTCTGCAATCTGATCCTTTATATAAATATATTCAAGTTTAACACTTTGTTCACTTACATTATCTCTTATAAAATGATACCTGATGGGAATGTGCTTATTCCTATTAGAATCACAATGACTAACAGAAGGGTTGAATCAGTCTTCAAAACTTTTACTAATTTATTTTATCATTCATGAACTATCAAAATAATCAAGTGAACTAGAAACACATTTAGAGCCATGAGTATGAAACAAAATAATAAAAAATTGAACACTTATTTAAGTAAGAAACACAAAATGGGAATAAAAACCATTGATGATGTAGATGTAATATAGTCCTATAAGACAAACATCAAAATTTAGTGAAGCACCAACCACAACTAGCTAACCACCAACTTAGCTTGGCTTTAGCAAGAACCTATTTGCAAGGAGACACCAACCTCATAGATGACTAGAAAACAACTAATAAATATTAAAAAACTATATAAAATTTATAAATATTTGTTTTTCATACAATATATGATGATCTTTTTCTTTATATCTTCACACACCTATTTTTCCCAAACTGGTTTCTAGCCTTCTTTGCTCAATTAGCCCTTTTCTTGATTTGGTTAGGTCATGTGACCTTGATGATAATATACATTACCCATGTCATATATTCATGATGATTTATATAAATCATCATGGTGGTATACAAGACCTCCTTTCACTCTTCAGATTTATATCTCATTTTCTTTAACTCACTTAATCTATGACTAGACAATTAGGCCTTGTTCTTATATTAGGTTCTTTCTCATGCACTCCTTGGATAGCCATACACACTTGAATATTTATATTTCCAAAATAATATGAATTATTACATGCCAAAAATATTAATCAAACATTAAAATAGGTTGGTCATATTATATATGACCAAAACCCCTTTTAGGCCTTAAGGAGACCTAATTCAATTAGTCCTTCATTAGCACGCATTACCCTTTGAACAACTTGTAACATTATCAAATTTATAAAACATAAATATAATATAATATTATACTTAAATATACACATAAAAAATTCATATTAGGTCCATGACACTTCTTATATCCAATCACCACTTGAAGCATGGCATTAACACCATTCATACTTAAACTTATGCATACCCAAAAAGTTTGTCTTGAACAACTAAAGAAAAAGGAAAATTTTGTAGAATAACAATGGAAATAATTAATATACATATAAACTTTTATACCTACATAAATTCACCACATTTATTATACTTCATTACATAATTCAAAAGGACTCAAACCCTCTTCTTCAAGTAGCTCACTCATAACCACCAACTAGCGTCAAAACACAGTCATGGAAACAAAGACCTAAAACACCAATATAACCACTTTAATATACTTTAAATGAATTTATATTATAATATGAGGTCATTATACCATCTTAATATAGATATATAATATATTCAAATGGAAATATTTGTCTTGTAGACCAACCTCATAGTCTTATACCTCACTGTCTCATCTGAACTAGACATGCCAACTTATGAGCAACATTTTCATCATATAAAATGATCTCCAAATATAATATATAATATGAAAATTTATTACAGGTCTTTAAAAAAATATCCATGTGCTTGGATTCATACCTAATCCATGATAACACATCCCTAATTATATTCTCACTTCTACCTGATTTTCTCACTATTTACATCATTAGGCTTTTTAGCGATAGGTCAACTTGTATGACCATTTTAAAACACATGAGGGATAAAAAATACTCCTAAACTACCATGAATATAATATACAAGTCTTAATATTAAACCTACATCCATTTAACAACTTTGACTTGATTAATTTTAAATGTTGTAACAAATCTCTAGGAAATAGGCCTTTCCTATAGGGTCTACTAACTCACCTGACAAACCTTAGGTTCCCATGTAGAGGCTACACATGAAAATTAACACATGAAAGTTCTTCTTAGGTTGATAACCCTTCATTCTATGCACACGAGAGACCTCAAAACACTTTTTCTTTCTTTTTATTGAAAATTTTGACCTCAAACTTGGTAAAAACACCTAAGACAATCTACCACACCACTGACAATTCTCACATGCTCATTATTATCTTCAAATATAAATCCATACCTCATTTGGACACCATCTCTCTCTTTTTTCTCTAGGCCTTAACCTGCAAGTTACGTTAGGCCTTGAAGATGACCTTCTAGCCACTATCCAAGATATGAAAACCTAATATACATGTCATAAGACATTTTACCATGATAAATCACTACCATAAATTATTGATATAACTTGACAATACCTCATGACACCTCATTAGGTTAGGTAGGGTCTAGAACTAGTCTAGTTGTATGCTAAGTCTATAGGTCCTACCCTTGTATGATCACTCTAAGATTCTCACGAGTGATCCAATACCTCATATTAATGTTTAAATAACCTCATACATCCCCTTATACCTATATTCATCAATATCAATAAGCCACAAATATCATACCTTTTTACAAGGTCTCTTCATGTAATGACCAGTGTCATGACTAGGATTCTCAAGCACTTGAAGCTTGATAACTAACCTTGAAAACACTCCTTGATTATTGTATACCTTTCTTTCATGCCTTTTATGATCCTTAGGTAATTTTATAATTATGTACATACCTCTTTATGTTATCAAATAATAACATTCTTCAATGACCTCATGAACACCTTTCTTAGAAACCTTTGACATCAGTGACAACATCAATGCCAAAATTCAATAAACAAGAATAATGCTCAACAAGTCCTTGAGTACATGATAGGAATCTTTGAAATGATTATGGAACTTTTATTATCATAATAGATAGGGATAGGACTATCATATTCAACCTTGTAGTCTTTTAAGCTCTATCTCATCTATACAACTTGAGGGAAACATGAAGCTACTGTAATGTACTCAACCTCATGGTTAGATAATACCACTGATGGTTGCTTCTTTCTTATCCTTAAAACTACACACTCACCTAAGAAGAAATCTCCTCCACTAGTGCTCTTCCTATCACCTAGACTCCCTACCCAGTATGTATTTGTATAGGCCATTAAGTCAAACTCCTTACTCCTAGGATACCACAACCCAAACTCCATAGTCTTCTTGAGATACGTAAGTATCCTTTATAATACTTGTAGATGATTTTCCTTTGGGTTTGATTCAAACATTCCCACAATACCTATTGCTTGCATGATGTCATGTCTAGAGGTGGTAGTGTAAAACAAACTTCTAATTATTGACCTATATGATGTCTAATTGACCTTTAGAAATTCATATTCCTTGCTCAACTTACACCTTATGATTATAGGTGTGTTAACTACCTTGAAATCTTCCATTTCAAATTCTCTTCAACATCTCTCTTTTGTACTTAGATTATGAGATGAATATCCCTCTTTCTAATTTATTGATATTTATCCCAAGAAAGAATGATAATTATCCCAACATGGAAATCTCAAACTCCTTATTCATCACATTTGAAAAGGCTTTGGTCATACTATCACTTTTTCCAACAAATATAATGTCATCCACATAGACAAATACTATCAACTTATGGTCATCTTATTTTTTATGTATAGATTACTATTTATAACTCTTATTTTGAAACCTTGATCTAATAGATACCTGTCCAATCCAACATACCAAGCTCTAAGGGCTTGATTTAGACAATAAAATGACTTTTTCAATTTATAAACATAGTTCTTGTTACCAGATAGTGATAAACCCTCATGTTTCTCTATGTACACCTCTTCTTCTAAGTTACCATTCAAAAAGATAGATTTGACATCCATCTAGTATACCTTAAACCATTTGAATCCTACATATGCTAGAAATAATTTGATTACTTCCAATATTGCTAATGGATCAAAGGTATCCTCAAAGTCTACCCATTATACATGGGCATACCCATTTCATACCAATATAGCCTTATTATTAGTGACTTATCCATCTTCATTCAACTTGTTCCTAAACACCCATTTAGTGATAATGACATTTTTATCTTTAAGCCTATGAACTAGTTCCCAAGATTCATTATTTTTTATTTGGTCTAACTCATCATTCATATCAGCTATCTAAAACTTATCTTTTATTGCTTCTACAAGATATATAGGTTTAATATTAGACAATAGAGAAATACTCTCATGATTTAGGTTACTTAGCATCCTTCTTATTTGCATACCTACATCCTTTTTGACAATGATTTTTTATTCAATATGATCTATTTGAATCTATATTGAGGGGAATTTTGAGTGCTTTATTTCTTCAAAATATCCTTATTCCTCATCAATATCTATTTTTTCTTCTTCATTCTTGAATTCTAGATTCTCTGATGTATCCTTTGACTATGAGTATGATTTCTTTGTCTCATTAATTTTACATTGTTGTTTTCTACTATCTTCTACAACCTCTTATTATAGCATCTATAATATGAGATTATAGATGAATACCCCAATAATATACCTTCATCATACCTAGAATCAAACTTACCTAAGTCTTACTCATCTATTTTTAATAAGCATTTAATTCCAAACACTCTAAAGTGTTCCAAATTAGAAGGTCTACCTTTCCATAGTTCATAAGGGGTCTTATTGCTATTAATCCTTATCTATCCTCTATTCAAGATGTAGAATTTAATGCTCACTTCCTCTCTATAGTATCCATAAGCTAACCTTGACTCATTTAACATAATTATTTCCATCTCTTGAACTATCATATTCTTTCTTTCTGCTACCCCATTCTATTGAGGTATCCTAGCTACTGAAAACTATCTCCTTATCCCATGGAACTCAAAAAATTCATCAAATTCATTGGACCAAAACTTTCCTCCTATATTATATATTAAGTATTTTATCTTTCAATTCTTCTCATTCTCAATAAGAGCTTTTGAATTTTCTTTCAAGAATGATATGAAAGATATTCTTGTGTAGTCATCTTTGAGTAACATGAAATAGCTATCCCCTTGAATGATTTATATTATTTTAGGTCCATAAAGATTAGTATTTATTAGTTCCAAAGGTTTTTTAGCAGAGTACTCCTTGGACTTGAAAATTCTTCTATTTTATTTACCATGCTGACATGCCTTACAAAGTGTGTTTATAGGTTTGGTGATCTTAGGCATGTTCTTCATACACTTCTTAGAGCTTATCTTAACCAGATTGTCAAAGTTTAGGTGGCCAAAACTTATGTTCCATAGTCAAAATTCATCCATCTTGTTCATAAAGCATCTCTCTTTCTTTATCTCAATCAAGACATACAATTTTTTCTCAATTATCTTATAATTGGCAATTAGTATTATTGATTTAGATATCCTTGTATCACACCCTCTATCATGAAAGGTTAGTGTGTGTGTGTCTTTGGTTTCAAATTTGACTTACACTAATCAGATTATGTTTCAAACATTCCACATAAAATACATTCTTTATCATGGTATTCCCATTATCCAAACTCAATATACCTTTGACAAATATATTGGTAGTTGTGTTATCTCTAAATCTTACTATTCATGTAGTATTCTTCTTCAATGAGATGAAATTTATCTTATCTCTGATCATGTGGCTTGAGAAACCACTATCTATATACCATTTCATGCCTTCATCTTAAAAGTGAAAGGTAGTATGAGCTAGCATAGATTATTCTCCTTTAGTCTTCTGCTTCTCCTTCACCTTGTACATAGGGTCTAACTTCTTGATACACTTCTAAATGGTATGATAATATCACATTTTATCTTGAATAATATTCTTCATATACCTCATATTTCAATCCCTTTTAATATGCCCACTCTTATCACACTTATAGCACATAATTCATCTTATAGTGTTGGGATGAGTGTTCATACTATTCCTCCATGAGGAATTGATTCTATCATGATGTCTATAATCCATATCCCTATGTCCATATTTATTAAATCCATTGAATGAATTCACATACCTTATCTACTTATAGTTTAATGAAGCACCTCTACCTTTATTTTCTCTTGAAGGAGTCATAATATTCTTGACTTGATGATCAATTTGAGTCTTAGGTTTGAGAGTTTTACATATGTTTGAATCTCCTTTTTTTCATTTTTCTCTTATTTAAACCCAAAACCTATCTTATCATCTGAGACCTTTGACTATTCAAAATATCACCAAGGACTTTAGTGCTCTTTTCAAATTTATGATGTGTCTTCAACTTGACTATTTTTTGATCTCTTTCTACCTTCAACAACTCCATCTCTATTCTAAACTTGATGCATTATTCCTCCTTAGTTTTAATACTTCTAGTGACACTATCAATCTATGTTTCCAACCATTTGTTGATCTCTTCATCTTTATTGGCATTGTTACTTAGTCTCTATTTAAAGAGATTGATTTTTTCCTCATAACTCATAACCAATGATTTCAATTTCTGATTTATCCTTCTTTGAAACTTCAACTAATATAGAGCACTCACTAGTTTTAACTCATCTAGAGCACTCACTAATTCTAAATCAAGACTCCCTTTAACCTCTTCTTTATCTGATTTTTCATCATCCATAAGACTTTTCCATTTAAAAAAACCCTCATTATCTAGTTATATATCCTTGAATAAGGTTTTATTTATATCATGATCATTAATATCATCATCAATATCAAATGTACTTGTGTCACTTAAATCAAATAAGTTATTGTCTTGTTTGGTATAGAAACTTCTCCTATTCTTGAATGCCCCTTTCTTGCCTTTAAAATTCTTGAAACCCTTTTTTCTCTTGTCAATATTATAGACCTTTTTATCATCACCATGATGTTCATCATATTCTTTGTCATGATCATTATTATCCTTGTTAAGAAATTTAGATGTAACATGACCAATATTACCATAGATGAAGCATTTGAATGACAACTTACCCTTGTACTTCCCTGATCTTTTCCTTGGTTTCTTAACAAACATGGATTCTATCTTGTCACCATCAATGTCTATATCAAAATCATCCTTGTCCTTTTTATCTTGTGACTTTTTCTTAGCTTTTAATGTATCCTCATTATTAGAAGGTCTTGCATCACTTGTTCTCATTTCATAGGTAGTCAAGATACCATGAAGCTCATCCATCTGTAGTATGTTAATATCATTAATCTCCTCCATAACATACACCTTTGAATCAAACTTAGATGTTAGGGATATCAATACCTTTTATAACACTATTGATTCTTCCAAAAAAATTCCTAGACCTCTAATGACATTTACCACTTCATCTAATCTTACCAAATAAGATGCAATGTTTTCATCCTCCTTCATTCTCAAGATTTTTAAATTGCCTTTTCTAAGTATACAAGTTTGCCAACTTAACTTTGGTGTCTCCTTCATATATGGTCTAAATTTTTTACCAAATACCCTTAGATGTATCATAATTCATGAAATTAACAAATTATACTTCTAAAAGACCACATAGGATAGAATTCATTGCCTTAGAGTTGTTCTCACTTGCCTTCTTGCCTAATTCATTAGTTAGCGTTGTAGAGACTGGAGTAAATTCATAACAAATAAATTGACATATATTATAGCCTAAGGACATTAGATAGGTCTTAATTATAATTATCCAAAATTTATTTTTATCCCCACTAAATAGAGGACCCATATTAGTTGAGAAACTTCCTTATGCTTCATGACTAGACATGTTTATGCTTCTAAGATCTATTTTTAGTTATTAGGATTTTATCAAAGGACCAAGCTCTGATACCAATTATTGGAAGAAAAATAATTGATATAGGGGTGAAATAGTTTACCAAAAAATTTCTTGAAATTATATCCAATCATTCATGAACTGTGAAAGTAACATAAATATCTAATAATGCATAAAGACCATCCAAATGGGTATAACACAAACAAACACACATATAAGTGGGAAATCTTAAAGGGGAATAAAATACACCATGATATATATATAAATGGAATATATTCTTATAAAATAAAATATAAAATTATATTGAGCACAAACTCAAATTAGAGCACTAACCCCAATGAAGTCAAGCACCCACTTGACTAGGCTTTAGTAAGTAACTACTTACAAGGAAGCACCAAATCCCTAAGTGACACAAAATAAACTCAAAAAGATAATGTATTTTGATCACCAATTATCTTCTCCAATTTTATTTTTTCATTTCAAGACCTCTTTATGCTCTACCAAGAAATATTTTATTTGCTTATTTTTCTTTCTTACAAGTAGGCCTAAATTGCATTATATACATACAAGTCTCATGGTCATACAGAACTTGGTTAGCCAAACACATTAAAAATATTAGGTTAGACATATAATAGGTAATATAAAACTTTATTAACATGATTAAAATGAAATTTGGATCCATTTTTGTCTACAATAAGTCAATTAGGCCACATTTCTCTTTTAGGTCTCATGTAGACCTAATTACATTAGCTTTATCTTCTTTGCATCAAAACTTGATCATCTTATACCAATATCACCTTATCCAAAAATTTAAAACAATTAAATAACTTATAAAAATGCATATATTTACCTCTTCCAAGCTTTATTAGTTCTTTATCTTTCATTCATACCATGAAAGCTCCTTTAGGACCAACTACCCTATTAGGCTTGTGTACCTCAAAAGTTTATCGTGTAAAAATGAAGATCAAATACTATTAAGATAATAAAATATGAAAATTTAAACATTTATATAGGTCATCCATGACATAAAGGTCATAATAAAATGTTTTAAACACTTTCACTCAAGAGATAAAGGCTCAAGAACATCTCTTTAACTCACTCACTCACTCAAAACTGTCAATTTACCTCAAAGACCAGTCATGGTGACTTAGACATCCAACACATGTTTAGATAATTATCATGAATCATAATTAATATAAATGGTTCTATTATATAACTATACCATCATAAAATATAAATATCATATGTTCTGATGGAAAAAATTGGTCTTGTAGACCAATTTCTTGATCTTATATCACACAGTCTTAACTAAACCAAACATCATTTCGTGAACAATTTTTTTCCCATATTAAATGACATAAAAAAATTATTAAAATAATTAACATGTCTTAAAATTCATAAATAAACTCTTCATGAACTTTTTTTCATCAATCTAACATATTTAGACCCTCAAACCCATCTTCTCATCTTTGTCTGGGGTTTTCACTGTTCACACCATTAGGTTTGTCTATGATTGGCTAATTTGGATGACAAAAATATAATACTTGAAGGATATAACCTATATATAAACCATAATGGAGATGAAAAATCAGTCTCTATATTCTTCTCCCACTCATTTTATTTTCTTGACCAATGCAACTTTTGAAATATGACAACTTCTTGATAAATAAGCATGTATATATGCATTTTATCTCTCATCTAACTAACCACCACCATATAGAGTTACGTGGGAGAGTTTAATATATGAAAAAATATCTTTTATAGTGATTTTAATCTATTATAATCTTATTTTAATAAGATATTTCACATTAGTCCTCATTAGGGTTTGATAGAGGTTTAAAATAAGTTTTGGTGTTAATGATTTATTCATAAAGGACTACCCCTTGAATCCAAAATAAATAGCTATATATATTATCTAGGACCATTTACCATATATTTTTAATATATTATGTTCCCATGTAGAGGTTACACATGACAACAAACATTTTAAAGTGCTTCTCAAGTCTTGAGACCTCATTTTATGAAATCAAGAAGGCTTCAAATAGTGTTTTATGTGATTTACTTCAACCCATGACCTCAAACTTTGTGAACATTCCTAAAAAAATTATCTCACCTCTATCCATTCTCACACATGCATGATTTCCTTAAAATCTAATCTTCATACCTCATTAGGCTAGGTAAGGTCTAAGAGAGGTCTCGGTGCAGACCTAGATTGAAGGTGCTACCCCTATAAGCTCACCTTAAAACTCTAAAAAATGATCGAATTATTTTAATACATGCTTAAATAGTGTCATAATTTATTCATATGCCTATGTTCATCCATTTTCATGCACATACCTCTTCATGTCATGACTAGACTCATGACCAGGCTTCCTATGCACTTTGTCATCAATGACATGTACCTACATAAAACCAAAAGACATTAGTTTCCTTCAAATAATCTCTTTCTATTTCTCTCATGACATAATTATCTCATGAAAACACTCTTTAAATGCATTTTTTCACATCACATACTGCCAACTAAGCTTATTCACCTTTGACATCAACCTTCACAAGATGCACCTTTGACATCAATGATAATACATAACATACAATGGAAAGGGTGACCCTTGAAAACATATCCAAGCCTTTTTTATACTATACTAAGAGGTATCATATAGCAGTGTTTATTTTATTCACTTATTTCCATGAAATTTAGCTGGATAAGCTTTAGATTGGCTCCTAAAATTACCAAAGGGATCAGTGGCATATTGGAATGATTTATCATATAAATTTATCAACCATTTATCATATAAAATTGAACATGAGTTAATAGTGTTTGAATTATACAAAGAAAAATAATGAGATGGGGAAAGCTTTGTATCATACCTGCAATGATGGAGAACATTATCTAGATGCTTTCAACATAAATTTTTAGATTAAAAAATGGGTGATATTTTTGAACAAAACTTACACCCTAAGGTGGCTCATAATTTATGACTCAATTGTACCAACACATTCAAGGAGATCATAGACAAGGTTGTATAGATTGATAGAGGCTCATTACTAATGGACTTGTAAAGATTTATTCAAAGGGTTAAATTTCTAAATAGAACCAACACCTATTAAAGATATTTATCTAGATAAACATAAAGGTTTTAACAAAAACAAGAACATGGTGGGAAATGGAGTGACAAAATCTAGATATGTGCAAATAGTGTAGGCTCCATCAGCTCCAAATGTGAAACTAGCCCCATCTAATGAATTAAACCCTTTGAAAATATATCTTCCATAAAGGGAATTTAATAAATATAGGGTAGTTAAAAAACTGTGAGAGTTTATTGAGGCCATGTTCTACAAGATGGTGACAACTAATATGAGCATGTGGCCTACTCCAAGACTATTCCCTGAATATCAACCCAAACTAGATTGGTATTAGGAAGATGAGTTTTTTTAATTTCCATCATGTTATTATCTATGCCATTTATTTATATTTTCAATTGAGAGATCCTATTGAGGAGTTTATTTAAAGTGGTGAAATTGAAATAAAACACACAACATGAAACGTTAATCAGGACATGGGAATTCAAAAGGATAGATTCCTAAACATAATCAATAGCCATTGAGTAATAATTAGATTCAAGCTCAGGGCCAACATCAACAAGCAAAAGGCTAGAATCATAATCAACATGATCATAATCAAGATCATAATACCCATGCTAATAACCTGAGTTAGAGTAGCATGCCATACAATTATAATAACATTATGGGATGTATTTTTTGAAAATCATGTTACCACTATCACAATAAAAGTTAATGAACCATCCAATGCTTCTTAAAGTATTGAACCCCCCATTATAGGGTCAACATCCTCTCCCTTAAGTAATGCTGCATTAAGTTCAAATAATTCCATTGCACCTTAGTTTTTATGAGTTAATATTTATAGACCATCATCCCCTTCTAATTATAATGACTCTATGATTGTGAAAACACAACTAGATGCTCAAAACTCACCATCCAAGGTCCTTTGCCTTCTTATTTTAATTATCACGACTCCTTTATAACTCTAGATTATGTAATTATAACTACATGCTCATGAGTCACCCTCCAAGGCTATTTGCCTTCTTCCAACACTAGACAAACCATGAACACTATTCCTTTGGATCAAAAAATGAACAATATATCATCCAAGGCTAAACCCTCTCATGCTTCCATTGAAAATGCATATAGAATCTCAGACCAATTAAATAAAACCCTTGCATAATTTATATCCTAGACCTTTTGTGTATATCAAAATTTCACCAAACTATTTTAAATGATTTCCTTCAGCATTCCACTATTCCCAAGAACATTAATCCTTTGTAATTTTATATTTTTGTAGGGCATTTATCTCCTTTCTTAAAAATTATGTTTGATCAGAGATATATGTCTACCATTGGTCCTATCCATAAAAACCCTTTATACATGTAGAAAATCATAAAATCAAGTAGGTTCTTATATAAAATGGTTCAAGTTTGAACATAGTTTCTCTCAAGTTAATACAATGACTAGGTTATACTATCAAGGACATCTAGCTTGAGACAATCATTATCATGTCATATAATAACATTGAAATGGAAATTTATGGAACTATCTATTATCCTATCATTATTGGGTTTATATTCTATCATACTTTGTGCCATGTTGTGGACATTAAATTTCCATATAATATACTTCTTTGTCATCCTTGGATCGATGAAGTACATGCTATCCCTTCTACCTTACACGAGTTTCTCAAGTTCCCCCATATGGGAAATGAGGTTACCATTCATGCTAATTTATAGCCCTATCAATATTGCAAACCCTTAGACACTAAATTTCATAATTATAACTATTGCCCTAGTTATAAATTCATAATGAAGAAGAATAAATAAATATTTTTACAACCACCCAAGTGTAATTACATCAACTGAAGTGATCTTTCTTCCACTTTGGCTGATCCATTCTATGAAACACTTGCACAACATGTCATTATTGAGGATGCAATAATTTTCATGTACCATATAAAATATGATTTTCACATTTATTATTTTCCCAAATATCCTTTGTCTTTCAAAAAACCTAAGCCTTCCTAAAGACCTTGTAGGCCCAACATAATTCAACAAAAGAAGAAATACATGCAAAAACAACCAATGGTATTTATACCAACAACTTCACCAAATCAAGATTAGGAAGATTTTGTTGAAGGATATTGGTTATATTTTGATAGCCTTGTTAATTGTTTTCAAAATCCTTAGTACCCTATCCCTAATCAGATTATGGAAAACATAGATTATAAAGGTAAAGCCTTGGGGCCATGAGAGTAAGGAATCCTAGAACAATTATCATCTAGTAAGCCTAATATAAGTCAAGGTCTCACATTTATATTTCTTGGGGGTAAAATCATGTATTTGAATAGTGATTCCTCTAAATGAACTAGAAATGAGACTCTTGATAGTGATGTAACATCACATTAGATATTTTATGTTGAGCTTACCAACACTGACCTATTTGATTCTAACTCTATTACGAATGTCACATTCCATTGTCCCTTCTAGCTTTGCCATCTTGACCTTATTGATTGGGACCAAAAAAATTATATTATACCCCTCAATTAATTTTAGAATGAAGAATCTATTATTGAGTACATGGGCTTCAGATATAGATTGCCAATTGGCATATACAATCAAAGTTTTGACTTTTCTTTAGACTCTACCACCTACTTTGGAAAGCAAACAAACTTTATTGGTCACAAAAAAGATAATACATTTATATATTTTGGTGAAATCCTCTTTGATGTAATTATTAATTAGGAAAAAAGAAAATAAAAATACAAGCCCTTAAGTGAAAACCTATTTCAGGCACTCCTAGATAAGGATGTTTGCTCATCTCCAAAGGAAGTGCAGTGCCCACCAAGTCCAAGTTTTATAGTTAGTGTTAATATCAAATTTGAACAACATAAAGTATTTGAGAATCTTGCTCTAGAATTTTCTAATATATTTTATAGTTGGCAAATACCTAAACTAGAAAATGTAAATTTATCTCATTACCCAGAGCTTTGGGAAGAATAACCAAAAAATGAAGTGGAAGAAGAGGATCAAGATCAAACATTGCCAATTATTTTAGAGGATAATTCTACACTTCTCATGAAAAATATCACTAAAGTAAACTTAGGAACTTATAAATATCCCAAAATTATCTATCTTGGAACATCCCTCACTAACTAAGAGAATGACTACATTGTCACCATTCTAAGGGATTTTATTGATATATTTACATGGTGTAGATACCTAAATTTCATTTAGTGTCAAAATGCACCTAAATTTGTTTAATAATTTTTCTTAACGTAATGAATAATATTTCCTAACAAAATAAAATAATTGAATAATTCAACATATTGAATAAGTCAATTGTACACCTTTAAATCCTTATTTTAAATAATAAAATATGGATTTTCCACCTATTCAAACCTTTACCACATTTATATCCCTCATCCCATCTAAATCCATAAATTTTTCCACCTCTTATGACTCCTTTGAGTTGTCACGCAAATTGGCTATGTCTTGTTGAGTCATCTAACTAACCCCACTATTTTCTCAATCAAGTTCAAAAGGTCTCCATCCTCATATATGAGGACTCATCCTCCACCATTAGACATTTGGATAATTGAAAAAGTCCAAATTATGCTCTACCATTGGATCCTTTTTCAAGCTTGTATAAATATGTTTGTAAATCTCCATTTTCAAGATTAACAAATATTGAGAAATCACAATAATAATCATATCTTTTAGAATCAAAAGATCTTTATCTCTATCATAAAAAGTGAATAAAATTCATCATTTTTCACCAAAATTTTGCTCACTCTTTCTTTTCATTTGAAGAGTGAACACCACATAATTGAAAGAGCAAATCAGATATATATCATAATAGAGACATCTTGTATTCAAAGTGTGAAGTTTTGATTGTTGTTTTCTTTATTTTATGCTCTAGCATAGTTGAGTTTTATATTAGATTAGGATTATATTAGTTTATTTGCATATTTAAATTTTAGTTCATACATTTGTAACACACCTAGTGGGATATATTCAAATCACATTATTATCACTTAAGACTATATGATTGTTGTTTTGATAGGTATTTATCAATTGATGCTCCTCATTTTTTTTAAAAATTAGGAGTTAATACATAAATGTATGAACTAAAATTTAGATATGAAAATAAATAAAATGAATCCTAATATAAGCTAAAATTAAACTAAGCTAAAGCAATAAATAAAGAAAACAATAATCAAAACTTCACATTCTAAAAACAAGACTTTTCCATTGCGATGTATATCTAATTTTCTATTTCAAGTATGTGGTGGTCACTCCTTTAATGCAAAGAGAGAATGAATAGTGTTTTGGTGTAAAATAATGACTTTTATTCACTTTAATTTACTTTTTTATGAAAGAGCTTAGGATCTTGTGATTCTAAGATGTTATGATTATGATTGTGATCTCTCAAGATTTTTGATTACAAAGGATGCTTGAAAATGGATATTTTAAAGATTATTTTTAGATGCTTGGAAGAGGATCCAATAGTGGAGGATCATTTGAAATTTTTTAATAATCCAAATGATCAACAATGGAGGATGAGTCCTCATCTATGAGGATGGAGACCTTTTAAACTTGGTTGAGAGAAGAGTGGGGTTGGTTAGTTGACTCAACAAGACTCAGTCAATTTACTTGACAACTTAGGGGAGGAGTCATAAAAGGTGTAAAATTTTGTAGATTTGGTTAGGATGAAAGATGAAAAGGTGGGAGAGGTTTGAATATATGGAAAATCTAGATTTTAGTATTTAAAACAAGGATTTAAAGGTGCACAATTGACTTATTCAATATGTTGAATTATTCAATTATTTTATTTTGGGAGGAAATGTTATTTAATAAGTTAAGAAGAATTACTAAATAAATTTTAGTGTATTTCAACACTAAATGAAATTTAGGTGTCTACATTTACCTCTCTTTGAAATAGTATTATGAAGAACTACTATTTTGAAGAATAGAAAAAGTAAAGTGTTGATGATAAAAAAGCAAAACATTTCCCCAAATGAATGAAAATGAGTGTGATGATGCCCCCTCAAGGCTTTGTGTGAGAAATAGACAAATGCTCATAATTGATGAAAAAAGGAAATGGTTAAAAAAATGATGCAGATGAAATTCAAACCCACGTATTTTAGAATAGATGTCAAATTTGCAAGATGTTGGTTAAATAAAAAGGTTGTCCTAGTTAATAAAAACTAGAGTATAGATTTGAAAAATATTAGTTTAACCATTTAGAGATTGCATGCTTGTTGTTGTTTGGTAATGACTCAGGGATCAATTGAGTAGATATGGGAATGATATATCTCAACCATAATAAAATACAGATCTATAAATAGAAAAGGTATTGATTTGGCAAATGATTGTGGATTTCACACTAAGGGATTGCTAAAAGATTTTGAATAACAAATTCAGAATGAACTGATTTAATGTTGCTTGAAATTGGAAAAAAATGGATAAAAAATGATTTGAATGAGGAAATGGAAATGATAAAATTATCATTAATAATACATATACTTATCTTAATAATGATGTTTGAAAAATTGTAGAGGGTACATTTAAAACTATTTACCCTAGTTGTTAAATGTTACCAAAGATATTAGAAATAGTACATTTCCCACTTTATAGACTACATATTTGGATTGTACTCAAAATAAAGAGTCTCAAAAGTGAATGTGGGAATGATATATCCCAATGATGGTAAGCCACATTCTATAAAATGAAAAATATAGATTGTTGGATTTGTGATAAAGATTTAAAAAATTGATATATAACACTTTGATTAATAATGAGATATAACACTTTGATTAAATGACAATATAAAATGTGAAATAAATGACTTGAATGGATGATGGTGGTTGAACTGACCCTAGAGAACTCATTTATCTAAGTTTTTACTACATAATCCATGATAGACAAAGTCCAAATGGGGATATTAGGCCAAATGTAGTTTTCCCAATGTGAGAAGAGAAGTGATGATGTAATGTAATATTAACACATGGATGATATTAACATATTTAAGTCAATAATTACAAATTATGTTTTGATGATGGAAAATGGATGGAAATTGTGATTTAATCTGTCCCAATCAACAAGTGTGGGAGATTAAATAGAAATATTAATAAATGATTGTGTATGATTTATATGCAAGTACTAATAAGAAAATAAAGTGACTACATGGATTAATGATGATGGATAAAATGACTCGACAACATGGATGAGATAAAGATGGATGAAAGAGAGATATTACATATAAATGCCTCATTTAAGAATGTGAGATGGTTTAATAGCTACCTTGTGTTTATTTTATTTTTTTGCATTGGATTTCCAACAATAATTATAATCGAGTAAGAGTTGAACAAATTTAATTTTAATATTGTGCATGACAATATGTGCCAATGGTATAAAAAATCCATGATGACTATTATGTGATACACGTAAGGACTAATAAATTCATAAGTACAACACTTAGTGCATAATGATATGGAAGATCATAATAACACCATTAGTATTGCACATAGTGATCTAGACACAATAAAAAACAATAAAGATAAGCTAAAAAGAGATATATATATATATATATATAATAATGAAAATGATGTAAGTAAAACAAATACAAAATCAAACAAACACTGTATAAGCAAGTAAACACCGATGATGTAAAAAAAAGTAAACAAATATACAAATAGGTAATCAAATGAATAAAACAAGAAATCAAATGATTTTTTTTGGATGTCATTAGATAGAGTAAAACCATTTGGCATATGAAATCTTTGATAATGCTGAAATTTCCAATGAGTAATCCATATAAGGGATGACTACAATATGTAACTAAGGACAAGGTATTTTTTTACTATTTTTTTGGATTTTGTAATGTTTTCATTTTTTTGGAGTTTGTAATGTTTAATTGTTAGTTTGTATTTATAAGTGTATATACAAGGAATACCATCAAAGGGAAAACCATACTCTAGCACCAAAGAGTGAATGGTAGGGGATGGAAGGAATACATTGTATATGGAGTATGGATGAATAGGAATTAATTGGAATTAAGATGATAACTCTAGGTAACACATGACTTAAGAACTAAGTGTTTAGCTGTAAAAATAACATTGTAAGGATACACCAAGATATTTATAATAACATGTCTCAAGATGTTTCTAGTTATTTATTAAGGTAAAAGTGGGAAAAAGGATGATTTTATGATGGCAAGGATTGGATGGGTTTCAATGGGTTTGGGGTTAAATGGATAAGGATGGGATTAGATAGATAAGGGTATTCAATTATGGTTTATGTTAGTTGAGTATGAGTTCAGGATGGATTAAATAGGTATAAGGTGGGTAAGTATGATTTAGGATAACTTAGGATAAGTAACCATGGATGGGTTTAGGGAAAAAGGATGGGATTAAAAAAGTTTTAGGATGGGTAAGGATGAAGGGATGATTTAAAATGTATAAGATCAAAATGGAATGAGCTTTTTCCCATGTGTAGGGTACTTGTAGAGAAATAATTATTTTATACACGATGTCAATAAATAAATTTTAATCATGGTACTTTCCAAATGCACCATACAAATGCTTTTCACATTTGGACATCTTTATTTTTCTTTCTCTTTTTAATTCCTTTTTTTACCTTTTTTATTTTTATCATCTCAATTATAAAGGAGTTTGAGATGCATGAATCTTACTACTACTAATCTTTCAGGTATGTTCTCTACAGATGTCTTTAGTAACTTCATTAATTTTTACTTTTAACTTCTTGCAAATTTATCAGGATACAATAATAGTCCCTATGATAGAGGGTGCTACCATATAGGGTGAAATAAAAAGTATGTTGGATGAAGGATGTGTGTTGGGTGCATGAAGGATTTGGATGAATGGAATTATATTTAGAGACAAGTATATGGGTTATTATGTAAAGGGTGAATAGGACCAACAATCTCACATTCAACAAAATTAGGAGTAACTAAAAGTGGATGATTTGGGAATTCAATGTTCCTTCAATGATGTTTTTAATTTGTGATGGGGATTAATCCTGAAACCATGCTAATGTAGAGGATGTATTAATTTTTGCATCCATTGGTTCCTTAGAAATGTTTTAACCAAGGGATTATTATGATTATTTTACTTGGGATTTATATTTGGATTATCCAATAGCACCTCAAAGAGATTTTAACTAAGGGACTCATATTTTTGATTTTTTATATTTCAATTTGCATTTTAACTACAATTTTTATTTTGATCATCTGATAGTGCCTCAAAAATGTTTTCACTATGAGATGTCAACTTTATATTTAGAGTGTAAGATTTATTTTGATTTAGGTATACTTATTGTTCCTTATAATATGTAAATGTTTCTTGATACTCTTCTTGTAGGAGACCAGCTAAGAAGTCTACAATTATTTTATTATCATGGAAGGAAGTTAACTATAAGTAAGATCATTAGTCCCAATCAAAAGGTGTATGATACTAGCTTTCAAGATGGAAGGTGGGAATGGTGATGTTTATGAAAAGAGTGATGGAAACATAGTCCTCATAGAAAATATGAATGAATCATTTTTTGATTATGGAAGAACTTACCTTAAAAACCACAAAAGTATCACTAACATATTTATATTAACTTTCAAATAACTTTTTCCTAATGCTATGGGGTCTAGTATTTACTTTGAAATGGATGGGTTTGATAATTCCTTTCTCATGGATTGTTTTATCTATAAGTACCTCTATCACTTGGGGTGCATGTTGTGGGATGATGGGAGATTCAATAGGTAATAAGGGTTTTGGTGTTTGGCCAATAGGTAAAAGGATATGTTGGTTGAAGGAGGTTTTGTTTAAGATAATATCTTTGTCAAAAATGTTGTTTCTATAAAAAATGGGATCTTGATCAAAGATAGGTTTTTGGTCAAAGATAGGCTCTTCAATAAAGATGGGCTCTTTATAAAAAATGGATGGTAAGACATGGTTGTCAAAATTAGTTTGATATAAAATGGATTAGTTGAAAATGGACATGTCAAAAAGGGGATCTTGAGAAATGGATGGAAGATTATGACCTTGAATTAGAAGTGGTATGGCTTGATTAGGGTCAAGAAAGACATTTTGGCATATCCCCAAGCTATGGATTTTAGACATTAATACACTTGGCTCTACCTTGATGTACCATTTGTTAATCAAATATTGACATAATGTTTTAGTCTCATTTAATAGTTTATAGAATGACCTTAAATTTTGTGATAATAATAATATTCATTAGGTCTATACCACTAAGGTTTTGGGAAATTTGGATCAAAGTATTTGGTGTTTAGAAATATGACTAAGTTTGTAGTGACAAAATTTTTGAAAGAATATATCGTAAGGTTTACCTAAAGGAGTGATTTTTTTATTAATATGTATGGTAATGTTTTTGAGATGTTGGGAGTTTCAAATTTTTTGTAACTTTGGGGGTGGAGTGATATTAGATAGTAGGGTTGATAGAATTGGACTCCTTTTTTTAGTGTGATAGGGGATGTTAGAATCAATGCTATAACTAGTGGAGGGGATATTTGATTGATTTTGTTAAATATGTTTACTAGTGTTAAGGTGAAGTTGATGTGGAATGTTTTGAGATTCCCTATCTAGAGTAGTGGCTTAATCTTGGAAGGTTGGATTTTTGAAGGTTTATGGACTTGAATCTATTGGGTTTGTGAACAAATGTGAATTTTAAGTAGTTTGGTTCATTTTTTTGAATGGGTTGGATGATAAATCAAATGATTAATTTTTATGATTATAGAAAGGTTGATTTGGAAAAATTGAATGACTATTCAAATTTGAAATTGATTGATTGATTGATGGACGAGGATGAATACATATTCAAACTTGGATTTGGATTTGTTGGATGATCAGTTTTATATTGATTTAAATGTGTTTGAATCAAAATTGGTTGGATAGAATTCTAATTTAAAACATGGATTATTTAGATTTGGATTTTTGATCAAATTGTTCAAGGGATAGTTCCAGATAGACATGTTTCTTATAATGGGAGACACTATTCAAAAAGAATTTAAAATGACTAAAATTTTATCAAATGAATTTAAAAAAAAGATATGTGTCAAAAACAAGAAATAAATAACAAATAACACTTCTATTCTAAAGAAACAAACAATTGCACATAAATGGTGAAAACTAGGATGATGGGTTGTGAATAACTATTGGTCTTTATGTTGCCACTCATGTGTGCTCTCAATTTTGGCCTAATATTTCAAGGAACTAACCACAGAGTATCCTACCATTTCCATGTCCCATTAAGTCTAGTTTTGAGTGTGTGTGAAAATTTACTTCTCAGTGCTAACTACTAATTGATGCACCAAAGATGAATTGCAAAAAGGTTATCCTAGGCTCAAGGTTTATGTGAGCTTATCTAGGGGGAATAAACCATGAAAGAAATTGATAGTGCAAACACACACTATTTGGTATTATCCTAAAGTGACCAACATAGTCATAGGGTTCTTAGTGTGTTGATAATTTATAATATTAGATATTGAGTCAATTTTTAAAATCCTAGGTATTAGAGCATGAAATCCCCTCATGTCATGGTATGAATAAAAACATAAGTACTTAGGTAATTGAAATAGTTAGGTCTCAATTTATATACCCTGTTAGTAAATGGGGTTTGGCCTACTATGTGGTGGTGAAATCCATGATCAATAGAGCCTTTGAAAAAATAAAAATAAAAGTAGATACCCATTTCTTATTTAAAAGTTTCATCACCAATGTAACATAAAGGAAATAGCATACATGGATATTACTTGGGTGACACAGATAAATTGTGAAAACATTTCTAATTTGTAGGTATCATTACCAACCTAATACCAAGGAAAGAGTATACACAAATTTCACAACCACAAAAAAAATATTGAAATAAAAGTGATGTATTTACTAATAATTTTGAAAAATAAAAACAAGAATGTTATCAACAAGAAAAATAGGCTTTTATATTGATTTTTTCTTGATCCTCTTTAACAAGTGTCTGACAAAAAAGGTGCTAGAATGTTTCCTTTTGTTAGAAAATGAGGTAATATATAATGAACAAATAAAAAACCATGAATAACAACCAAAATACAAGTCTCTATTAAAAAAATACTATTACACAATCAAGTCAAAAAAATGAAATTGAAAAATGATAATGTAGGAAAAGCATATAGATTAGAAAATAGAAAATAGAAAAAAAACCCATGTTTATTGAAAGATTTCACTACAAAAAATAATGATTTTGTTGTGAGAATTGATGAATTCATTGCCAAAAAGAATGAATTAACTATGGTATATGATGAAATAATTGCACAAAATCAATTACACTATGGTAAATTAGGATTTTCCTACAAGGTGAAATGATTTCACTGTAGAATAGAATGATTTCACTGTCTACTGACAAAAATGTTATTTTGAAGATAAAAGGCTATTAACTTGAAAAAAGAATAGAAAACATAGGATAAAATCATAATTTCACTATTAATTCTTAAAATTTTGTTTATAAAGCCTTTAAATTCACTATTACATAGGAAAATGTACATAGTTAAATAGAAAACTAGTGACAATAACTTGTAGTCGATACCAGTAGTAAAATAAACAAGATTAAACACAAAATGCAAGAATAAAAAAATAGTAGATAAATGTTATTCTAAGTGAAAAATAAGATGATAAGAATATTAAAAAGATGTGGGAAGGTCCCATTGGGCATACAAAAAATATATGAACTAAAATTTAGATATGTCAATAAAGGAAACCAATCCTAATCTGAGATAAAATTCAACTAAGCTAGAGCAACAAATGAAGAAAATAATATTCAAAACTTCACACATTGAATACAAGTCTTTTCCATTACAATCTATATCTAATTTTCTATTTCAAGTAAGTGATGCTCACCCCTCCAATGCAAAGAGAGAATGGTCAGTATTTTGATGCAAAGAGATGACTTTTATTTTCTTTGATTCCCTTTATATACAAGATCTCAAAATCTTGTGATTCTCAAAATATATGGTTACAATTGTGAGTATGATTATGATCTCTCAAGATTTGTAATGATTGAAAATATATATTTTCAATCTTATTTATAGAATCTTGGAAAAGGATCCAATGGTAGAGGATCATTTGGACTTTTTCAATGTTCCAAATGATCAATGATGGAGGATGAGTCCTCATCCATGAGGATGGAGACCTTTTCAACTTGTTTGAGAAAAGAGTAGGGTTGGTTAGTTAAATAAACAAGACTTAGTCAATTTGATTGAAAAATCAAGGGAGGAGTCATAAGAGGTGGAAAAATTTGTGAATTTTGTTTGGGATGAGGGAGAAAAAGGTGGGAGAGGTTTGAATATGTGGAAAATATAGATTTTATTATTTAAAATAAGAATTTAAAGGTGCACAATTGACTTATTCAATATGTTAAATTATTAAATTATTTGATTATGAGAGGAAATGTAATTTAATAATTTAAAAATAATTATTAAATAAATATAGGTTCACTTAAACACTTAATAAAATTTACGTGTCTACACATGGCCTTATTATGACATGTCAGGCCTAGACCGTAAGTTGTTTGTGCATCACCTTATTGTACATCCATATGATAATCATGTCAAGTAAAAATTTAGAAGGATACATCCATGCATTGTTATTTTAGTAAAAGCAGAACTAAAGAAACTATTTTGATCTAGCTTCATCATACCACTAGACTATTACAAATGGATATCAAATATAATCCTAGTAAGAAAAAATACATAGGGTATATGCATTTGTAATGATTTTAGAGATATAAATAAGGCATTTCCTAAAGATGATTTTATTTTACCCACCATCAACATGATTATTGACTCTAATTTTGGGCATGATATGTTGTCCCTCATGGATGGATTCTCAAGATACAATTATATCAAGATAGCTCAATAAGACCAACACAAAATTGCATTCACCATACCATGGGGAACATTTGGTTTCCAAGTCATGCATTTTGGTTTGAAGAGTGTTGGATCCAACTATCATCATTATATAAATATAATCTTCTATGACATGATGCATGATATTGTTGAGGACTATTTTGATGACATCCTATCTAAATCAAGAACATGTGTTAGACATCTTGATGTTCTACATAGAATCTTTGAGAGACTTCGTGAGTACAAGGTTTTTCTAAATCCTAAGAAGTATGTCTTTGGCATAAATTTTGAAACATTTCTAGGATTCATTATTTCACAAAGAGTGATTAAAGTAGATCATACTAAGGTCAATGCTATCATAGAAATGTATCCACCTTATAATCTCAAATAACTCCATAGCATGTAGGGAAAGATTCAGTCTATTTACAAGTTCATTAATAACTAGAAGATAAGTGCCATCCTTTTACACACCTCTTGATGAAAGGGGCCACTTTTCAATGGGATGCTAAATTTCAACTATAATTTTTGTAGCTCACAACATTCTTGGACAACTTACCAATTTTAAAACTACCAACACCTATAAAACCATTAATTATTTATATTTTAGCCACAAAACATGCACTGGGGGCACTCTTGGCCAAACATGATGAACATGGAAAGGAATATGTACTCTACTACTTGTGTCACACACTTATAGAATATGAACAAAATTGTATACCTATGGAGAAGGTTTATTATCAATGGTGTTTTCCTCCCAAAAGATACAACACTATATATTGAATAATAAAACTATTATTATTACTAAAGTGGACCCTCTCAAATTTTTATTATCCAAATCAACTCTTACAGGTCGCATGGCTAAATGGGTCATGATTTTGAGAGAATTTTATGTTGAGTACTAGAACCAAAAGGCTATCAAGGGGTAGATCATTACATATGCCCCTATTATAGATACTCAACCAATATTTTTAATTTTATAGATGATTCTATTATGATAATAAAATAAGTGTTGCATGAACCCAAATAGTGGAAATTCTACTTTGATGGCTCCTTTACATCCAAAAATCTAGGTTTGACATTTTTTTATTACACTACAAGGGGATTTGATCCCTAAGACTTTTTATATTGACTTTAATTATACCAAAAACATGTCCAAATATGAATCCCTTTTTGTAGGACTTCATCTTGCAGTATAATTAGATATCTAATAGTTAATGGTCTATGGGGATTCTCAATTGATTATTAATCAGACAAAAAAACAATATCAAATTCAAAATGATAATATTATACCCTAAAGTCACATTTTACATAATTTTAAGTCTAAATTCAAGTGTATACAATTTGAATAGGTCCCACAAGCCAATAATAGATCAACTAATGTAATGTATATAATTAGGTCCATGATACAAATTACTAATAATATTAAAGAGTATCAGTTCCTCATTGAAAATATTCTATAACTTGCTCAAATATCATTAGATTCAGAGGGGGTATGGACCATTATTGGTCCTAATACCCCACATAAACTACCTTATTTCCAAGACATTTATAAATTTTCTATGACCAAGTATTTCCTCTTGACCTTTCACATAATCACCAAAAAATATTCCTTGATTACATAGCTCATTATACTCTCTTGGAAAAAACACTTTACCATAAAGGCTATGATGGAATTATTCTTCATTATTTATCTTAGAAAGAATCCAAGTTAGAACTTATGGAGGTTCAAGAATAAATGTGTAGGGCCCACACCAATAATGTAGTCTTAGCCAAAAAACTCCTCAGAACAAGATACTATTATCCCAAAATGGAAATAAATGCTTGTAATCATACTAGGATGTGTGTTTCTAACCAAAAACATGGTAATTTGATATGCACACCTTCCTTGCCACTCTAGTTGATGACTACACAATGGCCATTCTCTACATGGGGCCTCGACTTCATTGGGAAAATCATCCAACATATTTTGATGGTCACAAGCACATTCTCACTACTACCAAGTATTTTAATAAGTGGATTAAGGCCGTTCCTCTCACTTATATCATTGAAAATTTTATTTCCAAATTTATCCATTACCATATCATCTATCAATATGGTATACCTTCCCATATTATATATGATAATGGTAGATCATTTATAAACTGAGATGTTAAGTCTCTTTACACCATGTTTAAAATCAATCATAAGCAATCGTTGCCATATAAACCATAAGGAAATGGTCAAATTGAGGCATTTAATAAAACCATTATTGTAATCCTAAACAATATTTTCAATTGCATTGGTTTTAATTGACACTTGTAAATTTTTCCTACCATCTGGGCTTATCCTACTAATCATCGAACTCCCATAGGTGCCACTCCATATTCCTTTGTTTATGACACATAATCTATTATATCGGTTGATATTGAGCTACCTTCACTAAATGTATCCTTGGAGAACATTGAGGATGATTAAGATTATAGAGTCTTTTAATTTAAAGAGATTGAAATCCTTGATGGCAAGCATTTAGCTACCCTACATATATTGAAAGAATATTAGAATAGATTGCATAAAAGTTGTAAAAAGTGCATTCTCCCTCATGATTTTGAAGTTGGTGACTTGGTCTTGAAATAAAATGAAAAGAACACTAATGTTGAATGCAAGAAGAAGGGTAAGTTTCAATCCAATTGGATGGGTTCATATGTAATCATAAAAAATTATGGATTGAGGTCATACAAATTGGATACTACAAATGGAAAAGAGATCTTAAAACCAATGAAATTAGACATCTCAAGGGGTTCTATGCTTGATGGCCTTTTTGAACCATTGTTTACAAGAGATCTTACTTGGGGGGAACTTATGCCAAAGTCACTTATTCCACCATTATATTATGGATCATCTTATTCTAGACCATTTTTATTCTGTATTGTTCTATCTTGGACCATTCTACCTTGAACAATATTATTTTACTACCCTGGACCATTGTAACCCTAAAGCATTGTACCCATAGACAATTATCACTTTGGATAATTTATATTCCACAAAGCTTATTTTCCTTCCATTTTGGACCATTTTAACCTAGATAATTATATCCCATAGGTAATTATGATCTTGATTATGATTCTTAGGCACTATGGACACACTCAACACCCATTTTAAAATTGAATTCAACTAAAAAAAATTTCATAGCTTCTTTTCATAGATAAGTGTATAAGGATATGTTAGCACATGGTTTTTGTCTGATGAATAGTTCTATAGATTTATTCAATACTGCATAATATTCTATTATTACTTCATCTTTTGGTAACCATTATTAACTTGATAGGATCACAAGTACCATTACAACTGGTTTAGCTATTTACTTGCTTATGTATGTGAAACTCCTCATCTAAGTGGCTTTTGGTACCATTGTTTATATTCATGGTCCCCATTAGAGCTGGTTTAGCTATTGTTTGAACTCTTAACTATGGAAGTGAATATTCTCAATTAAGTAGTTCCTCATGCCTTTGTTAATATTTTTCAAGAAACATAAGCCATGCTCTCATTATTTTGTGAGTTGAGACACTTAGAAAACCACTAAACATTTGTAAACATCCTTGAAAAAATCTAAAAAACACAAAATAATGAAAATTGGCTTAGGATTTCCATCAGAGATATAAAGCTATCAAAGTTTTTGAGTGGGTTTCTCTTGTTTATTTAGTTTATTTCTAGACCACTTGGGTATTTTTGTTCTCATTTTTGGGAGAACTACATTAGCTTGAGGTCTATACAGACTATGTAGTCAATACTTGGATAGAAGAGGTATCTTGGGCTAACGCGGCCACATTCACATTTGTTTTTTCCTTTAGACTACTTCTTTGCCTTAAGGATATTGGGAACCCAGGTTATCTCATGAGTAACCACTTGTCATCTAGTTTACCCATCCTTGTTGGCCTTAATTCTTATGTTGTCACCATTTTGTGAGTTTTTATTGTGTACATTGTTTATTTCACTTAGATACACTAATGTCTACCTGGTTTGCTTTACACTCTCACCATTTTGTGACTAACCTTTTCCCATGTGCTCTCCATTTTTCAAGACCTTTGTGAACATTGTTCCTTATTGCAACCTTGGATTTTATTACACTCTCACCATTTTTTAGGCCATTTCTCTTTCTCAACCATAAATTCAATAGGCCCTCAAAATTATTAATTCAATTCCTTTGTACCTAATCATCTAACTATCTTTTGGTGTGGTTTTAACCTAAAATTATCCCCTATTTTTCTCATGCACTTACCATTTTGTGAAACTATTTACTTATTCCTCTACAATACAATCATGTTTTCTTGATTCATTTTTTATTCTATCCCATATCCTAGGAGAATTACATTTGGCTTGAATTTCATGTTGGATCTTGAATCTGTGGAACTATGTAGGCAAAATCCACTTACCTCATGCATCTGGAGTCAACATGGTCACCCCTTCTTTTTCTTCTATTTTCCCCCCATTTTGTTTTGTGTTGTTGTTTCCTTATCACATGGGTGAAACTTCATATCCATTTTTCTTGTCTCATTATACCAATATCATTATTTTTTAGCTTAGGGGTAAACCTATGATAGAGTGTAATGCCTCTATTACACATGCATGAATAATTTATTTTTTGTTTTCACTAACATTGTGATTAACCATCATTTGTGTGTGTTTATTTAATTTTTATTGTTGTTTTTTTGTACTTTGTTATCTCTTCTCTTATTTTTCTTGGTGTTTTGTTGTTCATTTGTTAGTTTGTATTTTCATTGTGTTATGTCTTTATTTTGTTTATTGGTGTTTTATTGTGTTTTCATTGTTGTTTTGTTAAGTTGTTATTTTATCTCTTGTTGTTTTGATATTATTTAAATTTTATTATTTGTTTCTTGGTGTCTTTTTGTTCCTTTATTTCTATCTTTATTTTTTACTATTTTGTCTTGTTTATTATCTTGATTTGTTCTATTATGTTTGAATGTTTTTTTTCAATATGTTGAGTATATTTTTCACTTGGGCTTGACTTGATTACATTTGTAATTAGTTTTTTTTGTTATTTATTTATTTTTCTAAGTATACATTATTAATGTATGTGGATCTTTATTATTCATATCATTACTTCACATTGTTTGATAATTTTTTCTTGATTTGCTTTTATACATTCTTGTTTCTACTTAAATATTGATAATTTATATCTTGATTTTAAGTTAGGTTACATTTTTTTAATGTTATTTTTCTCTTTGTTTTTGTTTGTTATTTGTTTAAACATAAATATTTGTATGTTTGGTTTTGGTAATAAAATTTATTAGTAACCTTAGTTATAAATATTCACATTTGAATTAGTCAAGTACAAATATAAATATAATGTTATTATAATTTACTCATACTTATGATGCATAATTTCAATTTGATATAGTAAACACCAAGTGATCCAAGTATAAAAGTGAATGTGGCACTATATATCATTCATGAAAACACCATACCCAATACCTAACACAAGATTTATCCTAGGCTAACTTTACAAATAAACAAGACTCTATGCAAGATGTGCATCTCTTGTCATCCATTGTGAATCTAATTGACTATTTCTATGATTATTTTGGGATGTGCATATCCTAAATTATCCTATATCATCTAGTCATACATGAATCAAAAAAATAAAAATACATCAACATCCATATGATAACTAAGGACATGCATCTCCTAAAAGTAGCATATCTAAACATATCATAACAAGAGAAATATAAATGAAGACATCATGCGACAATGAAAGAATGTTAATAGTATATGTACAAGTATCAATAAGATTAAAATGAATTTCATATATATCTCTCAAACACATGTTTTTATAAATAATGAGAATATCTATACATATCATAATATAAAAATAATAGATAACAAAATAATCTCTAATTATGCTCATCCTTAGGAGGACTCTGTTGGAAGATTTGAACCATCATTGACACTGAAACTATTGGTGGACATGGTGGTAAAGGCCCCATGACTAAATGTTGTGTCATTAACCATTCTAACTTAGTCTCATGTCTAGACCTAGAGGT
The DNA here is from genome assembly GCA_037957365.1 of Torreya grandis. Classification (NCBI taxonomy): domain Eukaryota; kingdom Viridiplantae; phylum Streptophyta; class Pinopsida; order Cupressales; family Taxaceae; genus Torreya; species Torreya grandis. The sequence goes on from JARHVA010003793.1 coordinate 383,581, forward strand.
CTAGCTAGTTCACTATGATTTCATAAACTCCCTATATGAATCCACTCTCCTTCCTATAGGAAATGCTACCTCATATGCCAACCTTCACTAGGGTATCTCATCCTTGGCACATAGGACATCATATTTTATTTTAAAGGCATCATCCTTGGCCATAATAACATCAACCAAGGCTCTAACTACTCTTGAGTTTGTATCCATCCCAATTTAGTGAGCCTCATATCACTCCTATATGAACCTCTCCACCTATGATATTATCCTCTCCCTATCCATTCTAGATCTATGTCACTCACCAACCACTATTTGTAGTTCCATATCTTATGTGGCTAACTAGGCCCAAACCTATGTCAATTTTACCACATATCCTCTGAGACCAATAATCTTTGCATCTCTAGCTATAATAAGTCCTTTTAGCTGGGTAGTATTTCCCTATGATGTCACCAACTATACCTATAACCTAGCCATAGTGACCTATAATCCTACAAATTTTAAGAGGCATGTAATAGTCTCCCTTTAGAGATTATGTATCAAATCTTGGTCTTCCACAAACCTTCCTATGTTGAAGGGTCGTACCCCTTCTAAACCTATCCCTATACCTATATCAAAGGTCCCTACCTTTCCTAAATTTGTCTTATGGCCCCAATCACCACCTAGGTCATCCCCCATATCCATATTCTACCCACCCAACTCAACCATCTTTATATTTTATATTGGACACTATTGTATTTACATATAATATACTTTTAATGGTATCATATATGAGATCACTATCTATCTAGGCACCTAACCCTATCACTATGTTAGGGCCTTTCCCTAGTCTCTCCTCATCATGACCCAACTCTGACATAGGAATGGTTGTTGGGGAAATGAACTCATCAATTGGATAGGTCTCACATCAAGACATCAAGTGATTTAAGCATCAATAAACCCTACATCTAGAACCCATCTAACATAATCCCATAATACATGGACCACACTACCATAGTCAATAACTACCTCATTCTTAGGCACTGGTGGCACTAATACTTTATCTCCATGGTCACATGAGAAAATTAGTGAGGACCCTCCAAAACATCTTGCTACATGCTAAAATACCATTAGACTTGATCTGACCTGTACCTTTCTACCACATAGTGGTGGAAACCTATGATTCAACATGGTTTGATCATATACCCTATCAAAAACAAATCCTCCACAAAAATTCACTATGTCCTTAAATAGGGGTGCTAAATAAATTCTCCATCCTCCATCCCATTTATGGATTTTTGATAATAAGGTAAGTCACCCAAGTGTCCCTACATACCAAATCTTGTAAGATACCATCCCCAAACCAAAGGATCTTATGGTCCACTCTATTATCTAGGCCCCACTATAAATGTAATGGTTATGTGCTCCTAGGTCCATACCTATAATAGTGTGATGTGGCCTATGCTTCATCATCCTTGATATGTTATCAATTGTAGATCCCTGTATAGATGAGCTAAGATAATTGGTCCCTAGGTAAACAATGTAAGTTGATCAAACATCTCCTACATAATTTTGATCAAACCTAATGGAAAGAACCATCCACTCTTATTCAAAATTATAAGGCCATTGATAAGAGCTATCAAAACCGCCACCTCTAGGGGCCAAGCCAAATTATCTAGTACATATACATATACATATATACACACACACACACACACACACACACACACACACACACACACACACACACACATATATATATATATATATATATATATATATATATATATATATATATATATATATATATATATATATATATATATATATATATATATATATATATATATATATATAACCATCCATAATCATTAGGTCCACTACTCTAAGTAGGTCATCTAATATATCTCATCATCCAATTGACATCCAAGTGATCTTGGGTCCTCACATCAACATTCATAAAATATGGTGTACATCCTCTAGTGTCATCGTGGCCTCCCTAGTTAAAAAATTAAAAATGGAGGTCTCTAAGTTCTACCTCTCCTTAAGTGCTAATAGGTACACCCTATCTTCCTAAATCATTGGTAATTGTGAAAGGTGATATAGGTATACTATAACTAGGATACCTATGAGCTCATCCATCATGAGCCCCTATCACCATAAAACCTAAGAGCATCACTCCCATGATGTAATCACTCTAACTATAATATCCCCTTCAAACAGGAAATATAGCAACACAAAAAACTCTGAACAAGATATAACTTATGTTGAATAAATTCAGAATGATCACAATAATATAGTCTCTAAATAACAAATTATAGATTGTATCACTTGTCCTTATAAACCATTAAAATTGTAGTCCTTTCTTATGCATATAAATGTGAAATACAGACTTAAAAACCCTGTCTTAGCAAAACTGGGAGTGAAAATCAGATTCTGGACGGTCTCAGCCTACTGTGTCAAACACACAGTCACCAGCGTCGGTTGATAAACTGCCGACGTCGATCACTTCAGGTCAACTTTCTGTCGACGTCGGTCTTCAGTCGACCGATGTCGGTCACTGGAAACCCTCTGTCTGCCGAGGTCGATTCCTGAGCTGATCTGTACGGACCTGTACGGACTCTGTATGGCCGCCAATTAAGCACAACTTCCCTGTTTCACCCCTGATCTGGAAATATACTTTTCTAGCACAGAAGATCTCTAGCTGTATAATTTATTGAATCAAACAAGAATAAAGAAATACCTGGAATATCTGTAGTAACTTTTGTGTGAAGTTATCTCTCAAACCTAAAATTCTGTGATAACTTCTGGATGAAGCTATCTCACACTTTGGCAATAGATCAGCTGATATTCCATAGCCTCTTAATTGCACACACTGAAGAGGGAACATTCTCCAATGCACATGGAATCCTTGAACCCTAGGCTCAGTCTTCACAGAAGAAATTCTCCAAAATCAATATCAATAATCAATAGCATAATCAATAATGGCCTCCATGAGAAACCCTTATACCCTCAAAAAGATATGCTTGCCCTAATTAGGGTTTCTTAAATTAGAATTAATGTTTCTAATTAAAAATAGGCTAAATAATTAATATTTGATTAAATCAATCAAATATTAATATCTCCCTCAATACATGTCGGATCGATGAACTGATCGAAGCTAGTGAATCAGGGAGTGATTCCGCACATAACCATACCATAATAAAGGTGCTCCGTTGCCTATCAAATATCCCCTAAAAGTAGGACCCCTGGCCAAATATGTCTGAGATACCTTGAATGAAAATCAAATGTAGAAATCCTGTGAATCAAAGTCAAGCCAAGCTCCATTATGACCCTCTATCCATCCTATTAGCCTACGAAGGTCGCATAATAGGCTAACCATGAACTCAGAACATGTCAATTAAAAAGGGGACATGACAATCCGCCCCTCTTGAAATTGCTTGCCCTCAAGCAATCACTGAATGACAAATCAATCAATCCACCTGGATCCCAAATATAGTTTTGATCTCCACCACTGTCAATTAACACGACCCCCATGCCATGTCCATCCCAACTCTCATGTAATGGTGTCACATCATCTCTAGTACTCAGATAAGCACTCCAACATGCAATCCATAAATGAAAATCAGCAAGTAAACTCCTCACCTGAATAATATCTGAAGCTGGATAGTGAAGACTAGAAATAGTCATATCATCATCAACCTATGATCCGGCTGTAACAGAAAGTTGAGTCCTCACCACATGTGACAACTCTTGAACTGAAGTCACCTCAAGATCAAGCTCATCCTCATACCTCTCCTATGTTGGTGCCAATGTGCACTCGTCATCACTCTCTATCATGTCATGTGGTATAGGTACCTCCATCTGATGAAAAAACATATATCTGAAGCTGCTGCCCTATATTGCCTTAAGAATGTGTGTCATCCCATCAACATTAAAGAGAACCTCCATGTCCTTGAGATGAAGAGTAACTTCCTCAAATGAATGAAGCCACTTCATACCCAAGACTAAGTCTATATCCCCCATGTTTACCACATAATAATCAGCCTTGAACTCATAGTTGTTCAAGCGCAATGGGAGGTCTCTAATCATACGCTCACACTTAAGAGTGTGACCATCAGCTACCTTAACACTGATGCCCTCAAAATCTATGGTAGTGAGTCCACGCTTCTCCACAAATCTAGCATCTATGAAATTATGTGTGGCCCCTATATCAAGAAGGGTGATAACCTTCTGCCCTGCCAAAACTCCACAGAGTCTGAATGACTCATCTGACTGAATGTTGGATATGCGTGCCTCCTGTAGGTGAAGCTCTAACTCTGCCTCTGCATTAGGCCCTGAAGCCTCTACCTCTACCCCCTCAAAACTGTTATGCTGTTTGGAATCCTCAGAATCTGAATCCTCATAATATATCCACATCATCCGATTCACCTTGCCCTTAGGCCTCAAAGGACAATCATGATGGATATCATATGGACCTTTGCAGTAGAAGCAAAGCTTCTTCCTACGTAAATCATTAAGCACCTCACGATCCAAAGGTGGTGCTGCCGGATTGGCTTTTGAATCATTTTTAACCCCAGATTTATCTATGTTAAAATCCGGTCTCTCTGTATCCCCGTGGGAGTGCTTATGGTCTCTAGACGAAGAAGTACCTCTCGCGTTAAATTTATTGGATGGGGCTGCCATCTCCATATCATGTACCTTCTTCATAGCTACCTATAATGAAGGAGGATCAAAGGATTTGATCCAACCTCTCAATGGCTCTGACAATCCCTCTATGAAGAGAACTACCAATCTACGCTCTGAAATATTGGGCACCATGACTGCCAATCTCTGAAACTCACCAATGAAGGACTCCAAACTACCTGTTTATCTCAACTGTGCCAGATCTTGGAAGTAAACCTCGAGATCTCTCCTGTCAAACCGCTCAACCAATCTATCCACAAAGTCCTCGTACTCTGTTACCTGATTATGCTGAAGTGTTACCATACCATGGTACCACCAATCATGTGCTACTCCATCCAAGTGCAAAGTGGCATATTTGATGGCATCTATCTCTGACATTGGTCTCAATGCCAAAAAGGTGTCAAGCTTATGAACCCAAGCTTGAGCTGTCATCTTACCGCTGCCATCAAAAGTAGTCAAAGAAAGCTTACCAGTAGCCTTCTGTAGCTCACTGAATTGAACTCTAGGCTTCATGTCCTGTCTAACCAATCGGTAGTGTTCTCTCCTAAGATTGACAAAACAATCAAAGGTCATCCTCTCTTGGACATGAAGAGGTAATAAGTCCCACTCATCATTTGCAGCCATGTAAACATCTGCAAATGGGTTATTCCCTGCTTCCTCTGCTGGTGCCTCTGGTTCTTCTTAAACAAAAGTAGGACATGTAGGTCTATCAGTGGTTCTGGAGTGAGTCTGTTGTGGCCTCTGATTAACCGTAGCACTCCTATCATCTCTTTGGTCCCCGTTCTGTCCATCAGGTGTGTTCATTCTCTCTATCATAGTCATAAGTGCTTGTAGTGTCTGAGCCATCTGCTGTTGGCTTGTCATCATAGCACGCTGAAATTCTCTGGTGCCCTGATCAGCATCATAACTATGGCCCCTGGGTGGGCTGCCCTCACGTCTGTCACTCATGATGGTCGGTGGTTGATCTAACACCTGAGTACCTTCAAGCAAGGCTCGGTTGTGTGTGTTATACTTGTGTGGTCCCAACTCTTGTGGCTGCATAAGATCTATACACCCTCAGGCTGGTAGGATTTAGCTCTAATACCACTGTAATATCCCCTTCAAATAGGAAATATAGCAACACAAAAAACTCTGAACAAGATATAACTTATGTTGAATAAATTCAGAATGATCACAATAATATAGTCTCTAAATAACAAATTACAGATTGTATCACTTGTCCTTATAAGCCATTACAATTGTAGTCCTTTCTTATGCATATAAATGTGAAATACAGACTTAAAAACCCTGTCTTAGCAAAACTAGGAGTGAAAATCGGATTCTGGACAGTCTCGGCCTGCTGTGTCAAACACACAGTCGCCGGCGTCGATCGATAAACTACCGACGTCGGTCACTTCAGGTCGACTTTTTGCCGATGTCGGTCTTCAGTCGACCGATGTCAGTCACTGAAAACCCTCTGTCTGTCGAGGTCGGTTCCTGAGCTAATCTGTACGGACCTGTACGAACTCTGTACGGCCGCCAATTAAGCACAACTTCCTTGTTTCACCCCTGATCTGGAAATATACTTTTCTAGCACATAAGATCTCTAGCTATATAATTTATTGAATCAAACAAGAATAAAGAAATACCTAGAATATCTGTAATAACTTCTGTGTGAAGTTATCTCTCAAACCTAAAATTCTGTGATAACTTCTGGATGAAGCTATCTCACACGTTGGCAATAGATCAGCTGATATTCCACAACCTCTTAATTGCACACACTGAAGAGGGAATGTTCTCCAATGCACATGGAATCCTTGAACCCTAGGCTCAGTCTTCATAGAAGAAATTCTCCAAAATCAATATCAATAATCAATAGCATAATCAATAATGGCCTCCATGAGAAACCCTTATACCCTGAAAAAGATATGCTTGCCCTAATTAGGGTTTCTTAAATTAGAATTAAGGTTTCTAATTAAAAATAGGCTAAATAATTAATATTTGATTAAATCAATCAAATATTAATATCTCCCTCAATACATGTCGGATCGACGAACTGATCGAAGCTAGTGAATCAGGGAGTGATTCCGCACATAACCATACCATAATAAAGGCGCTCCGCTGCCTATCAAATATCCCTAAAAAGTAGGAGCCCTGGCCAAATATGTCTGAGATACCCTGAATGAAAATCAAATGTAGAAATCCTATGAATCAAAGTCAAGCCAAGCTCCATTATGACCCTCTATCCATCCTATTAGCCTACGAAGGTCGCATAATAGGCTAACCATGAACTCAGAACATGTTAATTAAAAAGGGGACATGACACTAACTCATTCCTAAAAATCAAACACAGGGCATCAATTCAATTATATTTCCAATCATTCACACCATTCATATAATTTTTTAGCCTATAATAATCATCTATGGGCTTCACTGTCTTTTATTCTAATTTTAAGCCTAGGTTAATCTCCTATGTGCTCCATTATATCTTCTTCTAGCATTCTCTCCATTGTTTTGGTGATCCCTCTACTTATTAGGTCATTACCATTTTTTTATAGGGTGATCCCACTAAAATAAACAAATATACCATTCATATGTCATTCCCACCAAATGGTAGGGTAATATCACTATCTTAGGCAAGCTAATCATTTGATAGGGTGAGTTCTACCCAAAAATGCAAAATAACCAATGTCTTGGAGACCTCACCATTTTAAATGATGATCCCACTAAAAGGTCTATGAAATAACTAATCTCATGGTGATTCCACCATTTTCATAGGTGAACTCACCATTTTCTAAATTGGGAAAATGATGAGATCATCCAACTACCTACTTCTTATGCCTAATAAATGCCATAATGATTAAAATTAAACACAAAAAAGGTACTTACTGATGCTATGCTCCTTAGTGGTCACTATTAATCTCTCACATTATCTATAAGGTGAAAGTGGTGTGAGAATTTTTCCATCCTTGTAAGCTCTCTAACATGAAAATCTTAGAGTTCTGAATTTACTATAGCTAGGGGAAAATGAACTATTTTTACCCATAGGGGTCAAAATATGGTAAAATTTTCAAAATTTTCACCTCTTAAACCTATAAAAAATCCATTTTATCTCTATTGGGATACTATTTTATCCCCTCTTAACTAATTTTCCTCCCACTTTCTTTTAATTGCTCTATTTTTAGCATCTTTTACTAAACTTAACAGGATTATCATTTCTTTTGATTGAGGGCCTAACCCATCAAATATTTTAAGATTTTTTGTATTCCACTCTAGGGGGAATCATGGGCCACCTAAAAAATGTTTATATCATTTTTTTAACCCTATTTGCTATAACTCATGTAAAGTTTTAAATAAAAATGGGAACAATATTTATTTCATCTAATTATAGTGACCTTTTAGCTCTTTGAAAAAACATTACTTTGACTGAATGTCTTACCATGCCTTCGAAAATAGGGAAAAAATGTAGACATAAATTCCTATCACTATTGTAATATAGTTATAAGTCTAAGAAATATCATATGATAATGCACAATCTAGGCTAAAATCACTAAACCACACTAAATCATTCGAACTTGTCATGTACAAGTGTTGATTTAGGCTAATGTATCCTTGAATGGAGAATCCATTTTATGTGATTATTATATTTTATTAAGTCACTTTGAAACAAATTTATACCATGAAAAATGATGCTATAGACCTTTGAATTAATTTTTATTCCATAGCACACATCATGTGTATGTGTTATTTCACATCCATAATACTCTAACTAGGATATTATTCTATACATAATAGACACCTTATGATTATAATCCAATAAAATTAAAAATCAATAAGATGAAATTTATGAACACATTGATAAAGTGTGTATAAATTTTTTGAAGAATCATAAAAAATTAATCAAAGCTACTTAGGCAAATTAAACCAAATGAAGAGCCTATGTGAAAATTTCATGAATGTTATTGAAAATACATATATTAGAAGTTCATTATTTAAATTTGTATCATCTCATGACATAATAAATTGGGTATATCCATAAGCCATTAATGACATAAATATCAAGTTTAATCCATTGCAAGCCTCATCAATTCCCCATTATTCTAAATATCAATGGACATATTTATGGCTTGTCTCTACAAAATTGAATTGATCCATGTCCACACATCTTAATCTCAAGATGGAACATCACAATTGATTATGAAAAATATTGACAATCTAATAATAAAAGGATGAAGGCAACCATTTTTAAGATTCAATTATACAAACTTACTATACAAAAATTTCTATAGAAAACCATTACCTATTTTCATAAATTGACCAATTTTGTGAGCCTCAGCCATTAGTTCACTAGGAAATGATGGATAAGAATGTTACTCTTCATTTATTTATATATGGAGAACCAAATCCATGGAAAATCATGTTTTTAGGATGCTCTTGGAAGGAGGGACTCTATTTGGAATGTTTGATGGCATTCCTTTCTTAAACAGCTCTTAGAATTCACTAGAAACACCCCTTAAGGGAATAATCTTGTTGTTTTAGTTTCTATATACTTATTTAGAGATTTTTTATTGAATAACACATGGAATAACTCATCTCATAATCTTACTCTACATAAAGAACATAAATCCTTTATATAATCTATTTGATCAGTTGGATTCTTTTTGGCCTTTTTTTTCCAAGGGAAATAAGCTTTCCCTTTGATCAAATTATTTTTCATCCCTTATATTTATTTTCACCACCTTCCTCTTCTTCACTCTATATATTGTTCCACTCTATCTATAAACAAGATTGGAGATTGTAGGTAGTTCAATGATTAATAAATTGTCTCTCATTTCCTTGGCTTTGCATCTCTTTAACCTATTGGGGAATAATAAATTACCTTTATTCTTCTAGTTGAATTGGGTATTCATAGCTAAAGGGTGGAGTGATCATTGAAGGGATATATTTTACTAGAGGTTATAATTAAGAACTTAATTTAATAGGGAAATTTAAGGGTGGATAAGTGATTATTTTCCATGGTGAGGCTTCTCTTTGTGGGGTGACTTTAACAACATATTTAGTCAAGAATGGGGTATTTACAACTATCATTATGATTGACTATACCATTGTATATTATGGTAAGGGTATATCTAATTGAGATAAATATGTCAATGAGACTCGTGCCCCTTTAGGATAAAAATTAAAATTGAAACCAAATTCTCAAAATAGACATATTTTTATGGAGACTTTATTTGTGTGGATGTTGAAAGAATAGAAGAATCATCTAAAATAGAAAATGGTGGAACTAAAATGGTCTAATGAAATCATGTAACCATATTATTTATGGAGGTTATAGGTTTTACCCTAACTGAGGAGACGAGTCTTGAAGTCCAAACCTCAAACATAGTCCAACATAGGAGTGACGTTAGGCTATGGGTTACCTAAATTTAGGTCAAACCTCTAGATTTTAAGGTGTTAGATCTCCAAATTTTCTTATTTCAATTCCCTCTATCTAATATATAAACTCTATGGGGATGAAAAGGGTAAATAAGATTACATAATTTAAATCCCACTCTAAAGTATGGTGATGCACCTAACTATTTTTATTATCCACTCAACTTGGACTCAAATGATAATGATGGACTATGCATAAGACTAACATACACCTTAAATAGCTTCCAAAAAATAATGTTTCACGTAGATGTTAGATTGATGGTTAGAGTAGAAGGGCAATGAGAATAATCCCTAGTTAAAGGCACTTACAATCAGACATCCACTTCAACATTAAGTCATAAATCTCATGACACATTAGATGACCTATAAGGAAATGTTATTAGTACCTACGTAGACTTAGACCTGCAAAGGGAAAATTTAACCACTCTTTAATTTTAAAACAAGCATAAAAACTAAGTACTAGTGAAGAAACAACTACAAGAATTATTATTCATTCATTTAAAAGGTCTATAAGTATAAATCTTGGTAGAGTTTCCTCATACCATCCTGAGGGATATAGTTAAAGGATAAAATCCTAAAACATATAAAAGGAAAGGAGATAAGAAGAGGGTAATGTGGCATGAAGGTGAGAGAAAGAGGTCATAAATGACCAATGTCAACCCTCAATGGTAGTTACATTAGTTACATAGTCACTATTTAACCTTATCCATGCATTGATGCTCCTTAAAATCTCCTTTTGGAATTGAAAGTGAAGTGGAGGGTGTTTATTTATCTTTAGTTACTTTTTAAAATGTTTAAACTTTCTCAAAATAGTATTTCACTCCTCCCAATGGTAGTTATGATCATGAATTAGGCCACTATAATCATGTAACAACTCACACTCCTCTAAAGCAAATTTAAAAAGTCAAGAAACTATCTTATCCATCCATAATGGATATAAAATGTGAATTGAGTTCCTTTCAATGCCAACCATCAGGCATATCATCTTTGTATTAAATTATTCCATTAGACCTTTAATGTCAATTGGAGCTCTCTTGTTGACCAAATAGGCCAATTAGCCTATTAGGCCTAATTGCCTAAGTTTTGATGTTGAGTAGACATTAGAGACATATAAGAGAGCTTGATAACCTATGAAAACATGATATCGATACCATGAAACATCATATTATACCATGTTATAAGATATTTTGATAAAATAACACCTGTAGTTTTGCCTTCCATAGTTTATTAGGTCATCCTTTTTCAACCACATGTATATTGGATAATTTGAAAAGAGTTTTAGAGACCTTTACATCTAGATTTTTGTGAAAATTATGATTTGAGGGGTTATATGAAGTCCCAAATGATTGTCTCCAACTATTGGGAGCTTCTCAAACAATTATATAACCTCTTTTATGTTTAAAATATAACAAAAGTATATATTTATGACACCTCCATATAGTTTCACCCATTATTATATTATCCTCTAAGTTTAATTTAACTTCCATGAGATTTCTAAGTCATTCTATGGTGATAGAATGCCAAATCACCATGTTTTCTAAAACTAGGCCTATCTAGGGTTTTAGGTAGGTTTAGGAGTACTAAAGAGTCTTAAGGAGAATTAATTAATCATATAAATCTAAATGTGGAAAAAATTCCATTAATATCAAGGGTACTAACCTACTCACCTTCAATGAATGGTCTGGATTCCCATGCAAAGGATGGATGAAGATATGAATGTTAGAAAGTGCCCCTAGGGTAGTCTAAAAACCATTTAAGAGTGATTAAATTATTAACATTAATTAATAAATATATTTCTCTTAATAACAATAAAATATTAATGAATATTTATCCCATAATGATACTTAAACTTCCCTAGGAGTTTTCGCTTTGTGTGTGCATGTGTTGGAGTAGGTGAGCATTTGAAAATGTTCCTCAAACTACCTATGTGTAGATGAAATAGCTCAAAATTACTATGTTTAACCTTATTTTTAGGTATTAAAAATCCTTATACATCTTACCTTATCCATTAAACTGATTACGATAGATTTCAAGGGTCTCAAGATGGCACTAGGGTCTATGTGCAAGCCTAGATGCTTGATTGTGTTGGCCTTTCTCTAAGGTTATTGACCATATAAATTGACTATAAATTTAGAGTGGGTTTATTAACCATTTAAAATCATCCCTAATTAAAAAAAAAAAAAAAAAACCCTCTATAGGTCCCCAATTGTTTATAGACCTCATATGGCATGGATGCACCTTCAACTCATTGAATGGATATCTTAGATAAGCCTTGGTCTAAGACAAAATAGTGGGTATAACCACTATTTTTAAAAACCAATTAAAAATGTGAAACTATTAACTAGGTAATTATATAAATTTTTACCAATTTTTGTGGATTTTCTATCCTTGGAAGGATCTTGTATCATCATTTTGGCCAAGACTAGTTCTGAATTGCCTGTTGACTAAGAACTTAAGTGTGAATGTCTTAAGTATAGACCCAAAATTATATCTTTAAGTATATAGGAACCTATTTATGTAATTCATGTGATTATATTAATAATCATGTTCTATTTATATTCTATTAACCTTACTTTTTTTTCATATCTTTCCCCTTTCACCTAGACTTAGGTCTTATGCCTACCCATACTTGTGTGATTCTGAGTTTGTTTAAGTGTTGCTCTCTTATTTTAGTGATATTGGAAATCATATTTGAATTATTATAAATTTAAACCTTACACCATTTCATATATATTATTTTCCTTGTCTCATATGGGATAGAAACACTAATACAAACTAGTAATTCCACTTGTAAACATATTCCATGGATGACTGCCTGTAGGGGTCTATTACTAAGCCTATATAGGAATAAGGTGATTTTTATGGTGTTTTAAATTCATATAATTATAATATAATATCACTCTTCAGCATTTTATAATTAACATTCCATGATACTCACACCTACCTTCATACCTTAAATGACTATAAATTGTTTCTTGAGACATTGTTATAGTAGCCTAAGAGGGTTGGCTATAGGTATCCTTTTGCATCTTCAAATAACTACATGTCCATGTAAGAATAAATTATTATGATATAATAACTTATCATTCTCCATGATTTATTTTTTCCCTTCACTCTTTTTTTCAATACACATGGTGCTCCCCACTCTATCTTCTATAATTTATCTTGTCTTGCCTTCAACTTGTTGACTGTAGGTGTCTTATTTTATATTCTTGTTTGAGTAAGGGGTTTATCCTAGCTCCATGTGAATGTCTAGGTAATTTAAGATAAAAATTATCCTAATTAATCCCCTATTAATCCAATCACTCCACCAATTACTTCAAAATAGTGACCTCTAACTTACCTTGTTATCTATTGGTATCCTGACTATAGGTCTACTTATGATGCTACTGTAGGTGCCATTTTAGGTTGTGAGGGAGAGATAGGCACCATGTGAATTTTATGGATAGTGTATAAGTAACCTTAATTTATAGAGACATTAAATAAATCATTCCACTAATCAAACATCTTTATTTATGATACTCATTGCACATTTCCCAAGTGAGCCACATAAGAATGGTTGTAGTTATGTGTTTTAGGCTTGTATATGACAGTGATTTGATGGATACAAGGGTAAGTTGGATATTGAAACATTATAATGCACTTTATAATTCTATTTATCCATCCTTTCCTTGTATAAACCTTGATTTACTTCAAATAATCTAACTATCAAGAATATTTTAGTTCTCTCACTATACAGACTAATACAGTCCACATGTGCCACTACTATTGATGCCCTTAAGACAATTAATAGAGATTATGTATCATTAGGTTATTTTTTAGATCTCATCACAAGATTTTACTTTCTTTATTTATATTTTTACTTAAAAGGACCTTTCTTGGTTATTCATTGAAGCAATTTTATTGATGCCTACTGATTGTGTGTCTCACCTATGCACAAATAAAGGAGGGACATGAGGCTATCTCCAAGGTACAATGATGGCCTTCAACCTCTTTTAATACCTTTGGCACTCCACACTAAAATTAAAGGATTATTACTCACCATTATGAATTTTATTGGAAACAAGACACCTACTTACCTTAAAATTCCCAAAATTACCTTAATTTTTGCTAATAAGGTAACTTGGGATTACTTTTAGGCCTTAAAATTTTGATTTTAATATCTACATTCAGTTTGATTTCTTGATATCTAGGCTTAGTGAATGAATACACCTAATACCCATTGCATCTTCACCTATATAGAATTCTTGAACTATATCAAACACCTTGCTTCTTGATGTAGCAGTCATAACTGATGTAGGTGATTTGATCTCAATTTTAACTTGTCTTATCCATTCAACCATCTGTATACACATAATATTTTTAAAAAATTACTGATTACTAACACTTTTTATCTTGTAATAACCCATCAAGTCTCAATATATTTTAGTGCATGCCTTAAGGGGTGCACTAAGAAAGGAGTGGGTAGGCCATTGGTGCTTTGTAGGATTGTTATTCATTTTTCCACTTGTTATTTACACATTTATCTCCTAAAAACATTATCCTTAAGATTTTTATTCTCTATTGTACCGTCTTCAATCATTTCTTACCTTTTATCCCCCTTTTATTAACCTTAACCCCCTTTCAAATATTTACTGTACTAGGTCAATTGTGTAAAATTTTGGGTGAAATTCACTTAGGGTCTAGGTTGGCTCTTGGCCAACCTAGCCTATGACCTAGTGAATCCTTGTCCAAAATTGTTCTAGGTTGACTAGGTCAACCCTATTGCCCAAAACTTTTGGAATGGATTAGGGTTAAATTAACCTATATATATATATATATATATATATATATATATATATATATATATATGTTAATTTCACCAATATATAGAGAAGAGAATAATAATTAAGAGATATTATGCATTTTCTTATCCACCATTCTACTTGAGCAGCAAGCTTAGGGTTTCATACTTTCTTTAGAGATACAGATCTTGTCTTGTGGATAAGTCATTTATTTGTATTGATACATTGTGTAGCCTAGAGATGATTTATGTTTGTCATCCTTACATATCATAACAACCTCTTACAGAGAAAATTATCCAAGGGAGAGGTTGAGGCTTGATGGGTTCATATTAAAAGGTAAGTATTCCTAACTTTATTTCTCCTTTGTAATATTAGATAAATATGCATTTTTACTTCTCTTCCATGTACTAGGATTTTGTATATATTTACATGATTATATGTATCTTATGCATGATTAATTTTATTTTTTCTAACCCTCACTTTATGTCACAAGATTTGGTGAGTACTAGATTAGACTTTACTTTACTTGTTATTAGTTTAGTGATTATAAAATTTAGCTCCTAGTTAGGGTTATTACATGATTACACTTGATTAGAGGATTTAAAACCCTCCCTAGCATTCTGTATTATGATAATATATCCCCTAATTGGGTATAATGGATACCCATATTCATCATGTTCTTGATTATCTAATGTGTCCCCAGTCGGAAGTGTATGGTATGATCTATCTTCTATGAGTTAGAATTGATTTATAGACATGATGCATTTCTGATTATATACATTGTTAACTACTCTTTATAAGCACTATGATCTTGGTTATGGAATGGAACCTGCATTATTGATCACATAACACTTAATTGAAGTGCTTTTGATCCCTGGTTTTGGGGTTATGTTATGGTGTCTCCTTCTTAGACACTTACTGCATTAGCCATAGGGGTTGGTTGTAGGTAAAGTCCCACTGAATGAGATAATCATGCTATATTATACATATTTAGAGCTCCATGTAGGTATGAATTGAGTTCAAGTGTCATTGAGGTGTCTTTAAAATCCTATATTCTCCATAATATCTTAAATTATTCCTTCATCTATCTCATATTGATCTTACCATTGTATTTATGCCTCTTGTCTAATCTCTTAAGGGGATTGATTGAGTTATTAATTAGGTAAGAGTATTATTAAAATTTATCTCCTTAAGGCCTCCCTTTCTTGACTAGTTTTATGGAATTGGAGGACCTTATACATGAAGTGGAAACAAACTATCTCTTTTGGAGGCACTCAAGCTCTTTAACAGAGTAAAATACCTGTTCATGATTACTAATATAATGAAACTACATATTTGACCTTATGGGGGGCTTATGAATATTTTTATTCTTGATGATGAATGGCTTGATAGATTTGAAACATAGAGAAGACATGAAAATGACTAATGCACTAATGAAACACTTCAAACATCATCAATATTTTCGCCTAAGAGCACTAAAATCTTATAACTTCAAGAGATTTAGGTCATACACTCCAAATACAAAAAATATTGGAATTTGTTTGTTTTTTACACTAAAAAACATGTAATTTAGGGGTGTGGGTGATGTATGTGGTATAATGGATACTTGTGAACACAAAACAAAAACTTTTTTGTAGAAAAACCTCAACAACAAACCAAAACCAATGAAATCCTTAACCCATACACAAATAGATAAGCTCATGGGAGTGGTCAGATTGCTAGGCATTGTTCATAAAGCATAATAAATGGATTTTTATAAAATTATCATGGATGATATATTCAAAGGAAACCCTTTCATTCCCTAAATTTTGAAATCTTGATATTCTCTCTCCTTTTTATACTGAGTGAAAACCTGAGATATTAGACATGATGTAAAAGAGAATGATGGAAAAATGGGATATGTTTCTATAATATTAAGGCTCTATAAATCATATAAATCCTATAATTACACTTTAGGGGTATAAATACATCCATGGGACCATTTGGAATAAAACTCTTGAAAGTACACCTGCATAGACTTGGTGAACACATTTGAATTTGGCTTGAAACTACCACATCTACCCTAGAACCTGATAGAAGAAGGATTGTAAGTGTTCACATAGCTATTGAAAACATGTACGTACCTTTCACAGTTTTCAAACATTTTTTTATCCCTCTAATATATTATATCATTCAAAAACCACCTTTTAAAGCCATAAAAGGGAAATAAAACATAATGAAAGTAGGGTGTACATTAAAAATTTATTTTTTCACATTTTTAGGGGCTTTAAAAACTATAAGAGGGTTAATATGACTTGATTATTATAATACATGACTGAAATGACCCCATTTTTCCACTTATACCACTTGAGCCTTCTTGACCATGGTCATAAATGTTTAGAGTAATACTAGGTTTCAAAAGTCTTTTACCTTAATCTTTTGAAATGAATGTTAAATGATGCTAAAAGGATAAAATGAAATCATGAAGGAAAAATAAAGGCATATAATGATTTGGAAACCCATTAAAAAGGTCATGTTTTGAATTTAGGGTTGACCATTTGTATTTGAGGGTCAAAATTGGTGAACATTTATCTACAATTGTATTAGAATTAAGGGAAAAAACTACATTATTGATATTCTAGGTCTCCTATTCAATGAGTATTTGATATTATAATGCTAAAAGTATAGATTATTCTTGAAAACTTCTTAGGATCATAGATTTAGCATTTTATAATTCTACTTCTTCATTTATCTCAACTAGATATTCATCCTTACATGACCTCTACTCATGCACTATCATCATTTCTGAATTCTCTTCTATTGTACCCAACACCCCCCACTTTTTCCATAAGAAAATGGTAACCCACATTTTATTTTGAAATATGATCTTTTGTATGTTTATGAAAAGTTTGGGAAATTTAGGAAATTTCACTTTTCTAGTAGGATGATATTGGCATTGTGTTTATTGTGTTTATGAGACTAACTTGTGTATTATAGATAAATTATTTAGGTTCATAAGTATTTGGGTTAATTATTTCAAAATTTATGCAAGATTATCTTTCAAATGTTATGTTTTAGTAAATTTTTAGTCATATTCTCTTTCAAGCTTATTCTTTTGGGAAGCCTTATTTTGTTAGAGAAATTGTTGTAGACATTTTGTTTGAAACAATTCTCCTGAAATAATTTGGCCTATGAAATTTTAGCCTTAAGTAATTATGGACCAAATACACTTTCCCCAAAATGAATTCCCCAAGGGATTATTCCTTTAAAACTCACCCTTCAGCATTTTAGAATTTCCCTTTAGAGCTTTTGAAATGCCCTTTTCCCCTTGCCAACCTACCCTTCAACCTTTGTGAAGTAGACCCTTCAGACAAACTTTTGCCTTGAAGTAGACCCTTCAATTTCTTTCCACCTACAACTTGAAACCCTTCCAATTATCCCTTTAGTATTTTTGAACTGACCATTTAACCCCTTTTTGACCATTTATTTTAGGGCATATACCCTTCAGGTTTTGTGTTGCATACCCTTTAGAAACTTTTTCCAACCCTTTACCCTATGAGACTTATCCTTCAATATATTTATTTTGAACTTTTTTTCCCTCAAAAAGTGCCCTTCAGTCTTTATGAATGAACCTTTTGGCCATGAACATGCCCTTCAGTATTTTTTTCTTACGCCTTCACCCTAGACCACTTCTTTTAGACATTTTATCGGATGTAAAATCCTTGAAACAATTTTTTGAAGGGAAGTTGCCCTTAAGACTTCCTAAACTGACCCATCAAGTTAAAAGGGCATACCCTTCAATTTTTTTGAAGCCTACCCTTTAGGACATTTGAAGTGACCTTTAGCCATATGAAAGTGCCCTTTGAGAATCAAAGGTTCCTTCAACCCTCTAAAACTACCCTTTGAGACCTTTGAAGTGACCCATAGACATATGAGAGTACCCTTCAAGAATTTCAAAAGTACCCTTTAGCATTTGTGATGTAGACCCTTTGGGACTTTTGTCATGGACAAAATTCCCTACTAGCATGATGAAATGTTTTCATTAGACGATGAAATGATATTAACATAACAGCTATTCATTTAAGAACTCATATCCTACAAATGCTAAATATTGCATTTCACCATAGCCAAACTATAAGTTATACCATACATAGACCTTCTCAAGTATTTGTTCTTTTCTATAAAAATATCATAAGATGTTTATCTACTACATTCTCATGGTGATACATTGGTCGCGTGAATCTCTAGAAGTGAATTTCAAAGGTATATATCTTGTAGAATACCAAGTGTATATAATGGTAAACACACTTTGGTGAAATTCAAAGCAAAAAACTCAATCCCAAAGGTCCTCTCCTCATAGCTACTCCTAAATTAGTCTATCACCTAGTAAGGGACAAAGTCGAAGGGAGTGATTCTAATCAAAAAATTTAGGTTGGGAATCTATATAGGTATGGCTCTACTTAATAAATTATATGGTATGCCCAACATCCATTTTATAAATTTAGATTGGGTACTACTGCTACATATGATGTTATCACATGACGTCACTTATGCCTTGGGGGAATTAATTAGTTTGACATTGAGAGAGTAGATTTTGCATAAAGATAAATATCCCGCCCCCATGGGATATTTTTACATGATGTCATATTTGGTAGACATAGTCATGGGAACATGTTACAAGGACTTGGGAAATCTATGGGCTTTAGCCACATATTTCATAAAAAATAGAATATATGACCACTACCAATTCATGTATATATACACTTACTAGAAGCATATGGCTAGAATATGTGAAGATGTTTACCCATAGGTATGAAAAACCATTCATGGCTCACCTATGCCTCAACCTAGAGAAAACATATTAAAGAATTTGAGTGGAAAAGGAGACTATTTCTTGTACTCAAAATTTACTATCATCATGGTCTAGGGAAATAAGGTTTAACCCCTATGTCTCCCAAAGTATGTATGAGATAAGTTAGTTGAACAAGAGATTAATTTCCAATTATGTAATATCATTGAGGAGGATTTGGCTTGATAGAAAAAGGGATTATATTTTGTAATATTAATTTCAATTTGTAGAATGGTATATTAGATAAGGAAACATCTTAGAGATGTTGGAGGAAAGCAAAATTATTATGGCTTCCCGATAATGGCATGTAGAGACTAGGATCCCCATGGGTTAATCTAGTAACATATCCATGGGTTTAACATTCCTTACTACCAATAACCTTATTGTTATTATTTTCTTTTTATGAATGTTAAATCAAATGAAGATGTGCTAAAATGACCATAGATTATTAGACTAAAAGAATATCATTTAAGAATGATCCAAACCAAACCTAGTATCTCCACGAGGGAACTGAATAGCCAAAGAGCTCTCTTTAAAGGATGGTAGCATTTAGACTTTTGGAGAGGAAAACATATAGAATAGGAAGCTTCCTCATCCCAAGGAATTCCATTAAAATTGAAACTAAAATTAGTAAAGAGAGAACCTAGGCTGCCTGACACTAGTACACAAAGAGGAGGAGAAAGAGGAGATCCTATCAGCCTCGACTCTAATGAAGATGAGGACAAGATGCAAGAAATGCTTGCTGACAAAACTATTCTAGTTTATATGGCTATCCCTCATGTATCGATTGTCTCATTTATTAGGGGTACTTACTTCAAACATGACAACATCCACTTCCCAGGGATTTCCCATTCAAGGAAAGACCCATTTGGTATATTCTAAGAAGCCCCAGACTCCTATATGTAGCCCTACAGTGAATTCATCTCAAGGATTGCCTATTCCATCTCCAATCTCAAAAAAATTAAGATAATATGAAGTTTTCATAAAAGACATAGCAAATGATTCAGATGAAGAGGTTGAGTTTGAGATATCCAAGGCTATGAGTCTTTAGGATGACCCCATTAAAATTATTCTCCAAGGTAAATAGATGTTTTCTAGTTTTCCTTTGAGTTCAATTTCCATTATTGATCATATACTTGTCTCTTATATACAATTTCCCAATCCCTCTACTTCATCTATTCCTTCCATTTCTACAACCACCATTGATCCCTCCATTATCACTACCACACCATTTCACATGGATATTACCTATGTACCTACCAATACTTCTACTATGAGAGTTCATAAAAAGAATAAGGAAACCAAGAAAGTGTAGACCCCTCCAACCACCCCAAACTTCATGTTTAGTCTACATATATCTGCCTTCCACTTCCCACTTCCACTTATATATAATAAATCATAGTAACTAGCACAAGCAAGGGAATAAAGGCCAAGCCTAACATAGTTTTATTCCACCCATTCCCTCAAGTTAGAGGAGTGAATTGGTTTGAAAATAATATGGCCTTCCTTACCTAATATCTTGACAAAGGCTAGTAAAAAACAAAAGAAAGATGAAGAGGATGCCACTAAATAAATTATTGTTACAACTATTGATACACCCCTCAACATTATGACTTGGGCCATGGATTTGAAGAGTTAAATACCTAGCTATAAGGTCACTAATTTTCCCTATATGTATACTTTTTTTGACTTTGCAACTAGTTCAATCTAAAGAACAAAGAAGAGAAAACTTAATTATGACTAGGGTACAAACATCATCCTTGAAAAATGACAACTAGTGTTCTCCCTCACTAAGAGGTAGAACAGGCAACCAGGGTAGTTTATGTATGAAGAAAATATTTTAGGCCTAGATAAAACACATAAGGATGTTGTGGTGGCCATCTATGAAGGTGAGGGGTTAGCTCGACAAGATTTAGATGAGGAGGTATATGAATTATGAGCATAGATTGAGTATCTCAGAGAATAATTTAGCATAGTGCATATTCCTATAGGTATCAAAGCTTAGGTTTAATAAACCATGCCAAAATTTTATAATTCATTAGAGGCCAAGGAATTTATGAAGGTTGAGATGAAACCTCATATGAACCAAACAAATCAACTCTATGGCTATTTGGTTCAAGATAGTGCGAAACATAAAATGCTAGTTGTCTACATAGGCAACTATTATATAGACATCTTGACTTAATAACCATATTCAAGGAATATAATGCCTTAAATTTAGTTTTTATTAGGCATGAAGAGGTAAAAGACTCATTAAATGCAATTATGACTTTAATTCTATAATATTAGGTGCATGAGGCTCATCTTCCAAATTTTGAATGAGCTAAAATTATCTAAGGCAAGGAATTTTATAGGTAAGGTGATTACTAGAGCATCAAGAAAATCAAGAAGAGCATACAAGGCTTGGTAGTAGAAAGAATAAAATCAAAGTGAATCAAAGTTAGAATTAAGGTGACTGAAGTTGATATTTTTAGGAGTAAGTTCTAGTTGACTAAAGATAAAGATGTATGACTCCTTGGGCAAACCAGGAGACTCCGCCAACCTTCATTGCTTAACTTATACATCATTCACCAACAACATGAGGTAGAACACAAAGTATATTAGGATAATGAGGTGAAAAATAAGTAGGATTATGGTAATGTTGTTATATCTTCAACTTTTACTTCAACTTCCACTCCTACTAAAGCCTATGCATCACTTCAGACAACACAAACTTAGCCTTATGCATGTAAAACTCCTATAGTGACATGTATATTTAAATTATCATTATAAATTATATTTATTATTATAAAATTAACTTTGTATTTTTTTTATATGCACACATTTCATACTTTTGTAAAGTCAATTTGTCTATTTTTATCTTATTTTAGATGGTTTTAGACCACTATTAGAATAAAATGTTCTAACCATCACACATAAAAATCATTCATAGACTTGGAGGATGAGGAGACCCCTTCCCAAAGATTTATAAATATAATTGTATCCCCCAACTTTATTTTTGTAAGAAAATTTTGGATTACAGAGTAGTGACCCCTTACCCAACATCACCTTATCACCCATAAGTAAATGGACAAGCTGAGGCCTCTAAAAAAACCATTAACAACATGCTTAGCAAAATGGTCAGTGCTTCATTTCAAGATTTTTACTTTCACATCGTTTTCATCTTCTAGGCATATTATACTAACATCCAAACCCGTACAAGTGCTACACCTATTTCTCAAGTGTTTGGATCTGAGGTTGTATTGCATATTAAAGTCTAAATACCTTCTCTTCGCATATCTTTGTGCAACCTTATTTTATAAGTTGATTAATTTCAATAATTTTTAGCTCAACTTGAGCTAATGAATGAGCATAATTTAGCCACTATTTCCCATCTCTATGTCTATCAAGAATGAACCAAACTTATAACAAACACCTAAAAGTATGAGAAGTCAATATTAGAAATATCATTCTCAAGGAAATTCAACATGTAACTCATATGGACAAAAGAAAAAGGGGAAAATTTAATTTCAATTGGCTTGGATCATATATCATAACCCATAAGTATGGATCAAGAGCTTATTGTTTGTTCTCTCTCAAAGGTAAACTAGAACCTAAGCCTCTTAACACTTCATGACAACATCCTTTTTATTGTTAAAGAGGGGTCAAAATCACCATTTGTCTAACTTAAGCTCATGTCTTGCAACCAAATTCATTTCACTCTTCTTAGGGGAAATCTATTATAGATGAATCATGTGATTATCCATCATAGTCTAGACTAATCTTGAACTATGGATACCATGTCTCTACCCATGGCATGATTCTCATGGTACTTCCCATCTTTTTTTGGGATCATTCCCATGGTCATTATCACCTTTATTCTTTTCACCTATGCAACCTTATTATGATCTTAGTCTTGCCTTCATAAAGGTAACCCCTTGAGCATGTATAGAAAAATCAAGAAAAATGTCACAAAAATCAAACAA
This sequence comes from Torreya grandis, assembly GCA_037957365.1. Taxonomy (NCBI): domain Eukaryota; kingdom Viridiplantae; phylum Streptophyta; class Pinopsida; order Cupressales; family Taxaceae; genus Torreya; species Torreya grandis. Next base: position 407,220 of record JARHVA010003793.1, read on the forward strand.
AATCAAAAGCAATATCAAAAGTCAAAAACAAATCATGGGTCATTCTTAGCATTCACAAACTATTCCCTTAAGGGACAATTATTGAAAACCTATTCAAAATTTAAAAACATAAAGTGGACTTCTCCCTTGAAATATAGCTATCAAAATAATTTTTACTAAGCATATAAACTTTGACCATCACTTGAAGGATGGCTAAGTAAATCACTTGTCAAAGCTAGTAATTTTTTGGAAGCTTCCCATATCGATCAACTTCCCTATCCCTAAATAAAAACAAAAAATAGTGAAAGAGACATAAGCAAAAATAGTGATAAACAATGTAATTGGCTCTCATAAAATCAATAATCTTGGAAAGCCACAACCACCTCTACTCAGTAGTCTTCTTGCATTGATCAGTCTACACTTTATATATGAGCATAGAATTCCTTATACTATCTTGTTGGAATCCTACATAAGAGGTATGTTAGTATCACAAAAAAATTCTAGTTTAACCCATCCTCCATATATGTATCATATGCACAAGATTATGATCTTGTTTGACACACTATGGTCAAAATACCCATTTATCAACCTAAGCATGCTAATGCGAAGAATTTATAAGGGTTATTTTCATTAAGCCAATACAACTTTAGGTTTAATTTTTGTCCTTACCAATGAAAAGGCATCATGTTTCTTTTCATATCTTTTAATGGTTCATGTGGATGTACATGTCATGATTCTTATCACTTTCCTTACATTTGGCTTGTTATCTACTTACTTTATGTATTACCATTAAATCTTTAACCATGTTCACATTATCATAAAAAACAAATATCAAATAACAAATGCAACATTGTGAACTATATCCATGAACCACATCACATATCTATCTATGATCAAAACACCATGAAATTGCTTCATATCACATCATATCATAAACATCATCCTATCCATCTACCATAAAAACATCATATGAACATATATCATATCATAAATAACCCTAATTACACCATTCATCATCATGATCATAAAAAAGTCAATGATTAAAACATCATGATCCATATCATATATCCTCTATCTATCTATATATTTACCATAGCATCACAATAATACATCTTATAACATCAATTCATGTAAAACACATCAACACAACCATATAAAAAGTCACCATGATTGCATCATCCTATGACATATATCCATCCATAATACATCCTCTCATATCCATGAACAACATTAGATCATCATGACCATCTTTTAAACATCACATGCCTAAGCTATTGAGTCAACATCTCATAAAACAGATGCATGAAACCATAGACCATTAACCATAAACATGATAATAAATATCCACATTAGCATATAAACCATGAACCATAAACATACATAATATATATCATCAAATGAAAATAACATGATCATCATATACTTTAAAAAAATTAATATATGTCATAATGTCACTCTCTCTCAAAACATGTACATCTCACTGCATCAACATGCAGACTGGTATCAAAATATTGTACACATGTCTCTACCAACATATTAAAACATGTGTAAATCATGCCCCTAGGGCACCTACACCACTACCAACTACACCATTCTTATTGACTTCACCTATACCTTCACCTACACTCCCATCTAGTAGTGGTCCCCTTGGTATCCCTATTTGGCCCACTATGGAAGCCCACTATCCTAGAGTAGATATAGAGGGACCCCCTCCCAAGATGGCCTAGTACTCACCATATCTCATCTCTATAGGCAATTGTAATAACACTATATTTTCATAATACCTAAGCTCCTCCATAGTGGCTAAGTACCATGCCCTTAGAGCTATGTTCAAAGTCCCTCTTGCTACTTTGTAGCCACTCCTACCCTCTATCTCAATAAATCTCTCTCTTACATCATCAAACCAAGAGATATCCTGGCCTAATCTTGCTCACTAGTCAGATTCACCACCTATGCCTACAAAATAGCCACTTGTCCCTATAACACTATAATCTAGGCCTCTGCTACTTCTACTACCACTACTACCTATGCATCTTATGCATGTGCTAGGTCCACATCCATATGATATTGGCCCCCATCCCCCAATCTAAAATCAACAGTTTCATATTTATCTTAGTACCAAGCCACATATCTATCTAGCACACTAGCATCAACAATGACATATTTCATTGACAACTCCTCCTGGTCTAATCCTCTCCTTAGTCAAACAAAAAATTCAAAATGAAAAAATCACCTAGAGAGTAAAAAATCAATGCAAAATGGTAAAAATAATTTCACTTTTCACTTTTATCCTCTTAGATTTTATAGGGTTTTCCTGACTATCAATGGTTAGGTTGACTATTGATGATCCACCCTAGGACCACTCTTAACCATCAATGGTTAGGGTCCCATTACTTTTTAACCCTTTTCCCAAACAATTTATTTTGACCTTGACCCATTTGAAGAACTATATTTGGCCTGAACCTTCTTTATGTATATTTCATCCATGAAACTATATAGGCAACATCCACTTACCTAGTGCATTTAGAGTTAACTCAACCATTCCTAACTAACCTCTATTGACCCATTCCAAATTAACCAATCAATCACCTCACCATTGGTCCATTTTGGTCCATCTAACATTCTATTTATGACAATTTTTGCCTAGTCCTTTGACCACAGTGACAACTTTCCCATGTTGACCCTTTTGAATTTTTTTCCACCTCACACATACCAAACCCACTTTTATATTTTTAGGATCACTTCCTACCTCATATAACTATGAGAATTGTCCTATTTATGTTTTCCTTGAGAGCACTTCCTACCTTAGATACCCACTAGAAACATAGAAATCACTTAGGAGACTTACAAGTATGAGTGTTCCCAACCTCTATGCCTATAAGTGGTCACACATTTCACTTATAATTTTTCCTTCTTAGCACCAACATTTATTTTGACCAACAATGGCAACTTTAGTCTTTGCATGATCTTGTCTAATATCACTTATTCATATTTTGTGCACAATTTTGCATTTCAAATGCCTAATATTGTGTTACCACCTTGTGACTCACCATATACCATTTATCAAACCATGACCTAATTTAATTTTTACCTCATCAACTCTTAGTTTAAGGGGAAATAACTCATCCCACTCTTAGGGCAACTAAACCTTTGACCTATACTCTATTTTTATTTTTTAGCTCATTCACACAATCCACATAATAAAAGGGGTAAAATGTAGACACCATAAATACACACACTATGATTCCAAAAGTGGAAAAATCCCTTAGAATACTTAAGACCCTCTTGGGACCAACCTACACTAATTTGGCCTAACCAAGATCATATATAGTCAGTTTGATAAACTATCTCAGCCTAACGTTTAACTCATTTTTTCTTTGGGACTTAACCATCAAAGGTTAAGGTAACTGTTAATGTTCACCCTTGGGAAACTCTAACCATTGATGGTCAAGGTGTACCTCTTTAATCAAAGGCATGGAATCATCTTCTAACCTTTTATAAATACAACTCATTTAAATCTTGTGGTGAGACTTTACTTGGATAAATTATATTTATATGGCTTAGTTACACCTTGACTTCCACCTCTTTCTTGTGCCTATAAAAAGAGAGGAGCCTGGGAGGTAAAAGGGATATGTAATAACTATTAGGAGCTCAGGTATCAAGATTTTATTTTTTAGGTCAAACAAAATTATTAGAAATTCAACAATACAACCCACCATCACCTCTCAACCAAGTTCTCAAGTGCCATTACTCTGCTAGAATCAACCCAAATTCTACCAACAAGCTAATTAGTTTAACAACTCACTTAATCAACTTCTAGTAAGACAAGTACTTGTTTGTTAATATTCATATAATTTATTCCAATTTTTAAATCATCCCATGCCTTTCCAATCTCCTAAAATCCATCTTTTGGATCTCATTATTTAGCATTTAATAGCCCTAAACTCACACAATAACCATCGATGATTTGCTCAACTATTGACAATCAACTTGACCACCAAGGGTCACCTTAACTATCAAAAATTACCCTAACCTCCAATGGTCACTATGATATTAAAAATAATAAGCTATTTTAACCCATCTACCCCTAACCAAACCTTGTTTTATATGTTCTTATTTGTCCATAGACCTCTTTTATATTTTTCGAGGCATATTCCAAACCCTTAGCACTAGTATTAATTAGTTTATAACTAATTTGATTATTTTAAGCTATTTTATAAATAATTATGTTGTTCAATTTTAATAACTTCTGATTATTGATGCATGTACCTTCTTTATATTTTTTTAAACTTAATTATTTAAAATGTGTGGATTAACAACCCCTAAGGAGGCTCTTGCTTCTGTGATCTATCTATCACTAGGCAATTGACCCAACTATCTATCTAATAAACAAGTTTTTCTTTAGTGCTTTCTTATCTATATGTGTTCATCCCAAGCCAAATATGAGTTATTCATAGTCTTATAATTCAATGTGTACACAAATAAGCAAGTTTTTTAATCATACCCATATCGAGTTTCTTTTCTCTTTCTTCGAACTAAAAGAAAAAAAATTACATGAAATACCTAGGATCCAAATGTGAAGTCACATTCACTTCCAATTGTAGGAGATCATTATAATCCATTTGGACATGTATATGGGGGCATAATAGATGTGTTCAAGCTATTGGAATGTAGAGAAGTCATAAAGAAAGCCACTTTTGGCTTATAGACAATTCAAGCCTACAAAAAATGTGAAATCAAACTTGATAGGGTAACTTTAGATGCTCACATATTTTTAGATGATTTTCATGGATAATTAAGGGGCTAAGATGAGTTGTAGAAGGTCATGAACAAACATTTTATGGCATTATTTTCTTTGTCTAATGTTAAATCTTCATGAACAATCCTTAAGAGCAGAAATGGTCTAAAACCCTCACAAACCTAGGTTATAAACCCAATGAAGGAAATAAATATGGAAAACTAAACTAATTGGATGTAATGACCATAAAAGTGGATGGAGGTTGTAGATAACTCTTGAAGGATCCTCACCATCAACTTTTTCACTACTCTACCTATACAGATAGGGTACCAAATTGATTTCTTTGATTATTTTATGCATTGTACAGGTTCTAAAGACTTTCAAGAGGAAAAATAAACTTTATAAGTGATCATAGGACTTATTATATCTAAATAAAACAATTTATTGTAGAAAAATATATCTCAAGTGTCCCTATAAGTAGCTTCATCTCAACTTGTCAAAATTGGTAAAGTGAGCAAGATGGTGAGAAGTGTGAGAACTTCAAGTGGAGGCATATTTAAAGTGAAAATGAGAAATATAAATCCATATATGGTATTTAAAAGTTTTATCCATTATATTATATATATTTTAATGGAAAATAGAAGCCAATTTTGAGGCCAAGTGTAAGGGGTGAGTGAAATAGGATTTTATTTGACTATAGACAGTGATGGCATAATTTTAAAGAAATCCAAATGATTAGGGATGTAGATAATGAATTTAATATCTTTTATATATCACATAAATCTCATTTAAATCATGATATCTATCCCTGGTTAGTTTTGGGACATTTCAATAGATCTTAATGATGAGGGTAGTTTTCTTGTGCAAAATAGTGAGCTTGACACCACAATTCATGAGTTGCATAGTTTGGAGAGTCATTTGACCCATAAGACCTTACATGTTATGTCTCATAACTCATTATTATACAAATTTAACTTGTCTTATCATGACATGTTTCCAAGTGACCTTTGCACTTCCCTTTTCGCAAATCTCTCTTAAATGCTATAAGTAGATGTTATTTTGTCCTTTGTAATCTAATTCAACTACATGTATGGAAAATACTTGATGGAATTATGTTTTATTTTTCCTTTAAACATTAATTAAAATATGATTTAAATTTTATGAATAATTTTCTAAGTGTGAAAGTGATTTATGGTGATGTAATCTAATAGATATCTATCCTTTCTCTCATTATCCTTCCATGTTTGTGCAAGAGTTCCTATTCTAATAGGTCATGTAGAGTGTAGAAAAGTGTGTTATTCCTCTTTAAATTGTATGAATATTATTCAAGTGTGAAATTGACCCTCTGGTTCATTTTCCTTGTGTTTCTTCACACATCACACCTCTACATTGAAATACTCATGTTAGAATCCATAGCACTTGGAAGTTAATTTATATGCCTCATTTCTTAGTATAGGAAAGTATGATGGTAATATATAAAAAATATTGGTGTATCACCCCTATAATAAATTCATTTCATGTAACTTCTAACTCTTTTCCCCATAAGTAACTAGTCAACATATGTGTGAGCATTTCAAGACACATTTAGGGAGCTAGCCCTTAAATCTAGAGGATCACTTCCACCATAGGTACACCCATATATATATATATATATATATATATATATATATATATATATATATATATATAAGTGTTACAATATTCTAAAAATATATAATAGGCTTGAACACCCTCTTCTAGGGTGTGATGTTATGTGACAATACATACAATGGTCATCTCTAACTCATTGGTAATATTCCTTCTAACCTCCTAGACTCTAATGATGATGAGCTTGACGAGATCAATCTCAAGATTAAAACTTCTAATATTTCACCCCATATCATCTCTCATATTCCTACTTCTTTGTAACCTTTCTATCATAAACCACCTTGTGATTATATCCCCATTATCATAACCAAGACTAAACATTCCATTCATCATACCTTATCAAATGACAATGTCATCCCTACCTACATCATTAATATTCATTGACTTGATTATGATGATGTTTATTACTTAGATGATCCATTCTTAGGTAGTCTTGTTTAAGGATATGATGATGAGAATATCCATTATTATTCCTCTTTGATTCAATATCTTAGTGTATCTTATCATATTCTACTATATATAGCTCCTAATTTTAGCATATTTCCTCTTTATCATAGGGTAGATATGGTGAAGACACCTCTAGTTTCTTAATAACCTCATAATAATATGCTTATGAATCATGATATGAGTAGGCCCTATTGCTCTACTAGGTATTAGGACCCTTATATCTTGCTTATCCTTGAGATGCATATAACTCTTCTTTTTCCTTATGTAGACCTTACCCCTCCCTTGGTATATCCAACTTCGGATCCCATTCCTTTTCCCACATTAGTTGAATTTATCCCTACTTCTAATCCTATCACTCTTTCTATCAAGCCTAGTCTAGTCCCTTCCCCACCACCACCTTCTCTTGGTAATGGTTTACTTCTTTTATCATATATGGTTCTATTGCCTACCAAATGGGATAAAAATCCTTCCCAAGATCCTTTTTCTTCTATTACACCTCATCCTATGAGTACTTCTATGAAGCCTACCCGCAAGTGTATTTGTTTTTTTCAAGACATAGATAATCATTAATCTATGCATTATCACAGGATACAATAATATATTGAAACTTTACATCCTTCTACCCCTCAATCCTTAGACAAGTCCATACCTTCTTTGAAGGTACTTCTTGATTATATTCTTAAGTATGGAGAGGTTTATTATCTTAGGCACTAATATGGTACCCATCACACCAATCATTACCATGTCCTTCAATGATACCTTAGACACCATATCTTAACTATTACCATACCTTCTACCATTCCTTCTATAGGTTGTTCCTATTAGAAAGACCCCCTTCTTCTCCCATGATTCTAGCTCTAATGGTTCCATCCCTTACTATGGTTCCCACTTCACCTCATGTTCTTCAACCCATTAATCTTTCACCTATGGACCTTCCCTCACCTATAAATCCTTCTCCACCTATGAGCCCCTCACTTGTGGATCCTTCCCCACCAGTGATTCCTTCATCTCCCATAGAGTCCATTCCCATGCATTTTTATGATCATCCCTTGCCTGATATCCTTACTCAACATGATACATCAAGCATTCCTACTTTTTCTATTAGGGAGATCAAACATGAAGTATTTCCCTAATTTTCACTGAAGATAGATGAGACATTAGCTATAGTTCGCATCCAACATTATAGAGACTTATTAGATGTTATGGATAATGTGTGTGGGAAAATCTATCAGTACTTATGAGCACATGTATGGTGTTTTTACATTTTCATTTTGGATTGGACATATGATCCAATATTATCATTATCTCTTTGTTATATCATTTGACATTATGTCAAATTATTATTTATCTTACATGGTGACTTTAATCTCATACTTCATATTACTTATAATGTCATTTATGTTTGCCTATGGATGTCTTATTTATCATTGTTTTCTTTTTATTTCTTGAGTTTCTTTCTTAAAAACTCCCTTGTTATCTTTTCATTATTTTTTTCTTTATTATCTCTATATCCACATATAATTGTCATTGTGATTTGGTTATACAAAACTTGTTCCCTTTATTCCTTCATTATTTACCATGTGATCAGTTAGTAAATAAGTAATCTCATTATAATCTCCTTTCACTAGTCCAGTTTAGATCTCTTGTATTCCCTTTTATCCTCTTTTAAAAAAATAAGTATATACATGGTTGAGAATTGAGATAACATGTTATTTCATTATGAAGCTTAAGTGTTCTAGTCAATCTTGTCTTTGGTCACTTAGCTTCCTTTAGCCTAAGCCTACATGTCATTCATGTATATCACTCTATCTCTCATGACTGATCATTAGAAGTTTTTATAGAGGAATAATATTTAAAAATCCTTAAAAACATTCAAATTCTAAATAATTTAACAAAAGGAAATAGTCTAAAATAAAAAACATTCAAAATTATTAAAATTTAAATCACACTAAAAGACATGATTCAAATCACATCTCCTTATTCTAGTTGAAGCTCAAACTCTAAAATTGGCCTCATAATAGAGCCAAGGTCTATTAGGGTGTAGTAGGCTATTAGATTAGAAAAGGATAATAAAAACATCTTTTGGTGCTCCCTACTATCTCATGCAAGTACCCAATCTTTGTAGTAGGCTAACAACTTTATAAGGGGTGCTGAGGAATGGGGAACACGTCATGGGAAGGTAGGTCAATTTTTATTTTCTTATACCAATCTACCTTCATGAGTTGATCTTATTAGCACACTTATTTTCCTACATAGATTTATATCTATAAAAAATAGGTTTCCTTTGTACATTGATGGTCACTAGTCAATTAGTGTCTTCTCATGTCCTTAATATGACTCCTATTTCTTAAGGTCTCCTCATAAGATGTGACAACCACTTAAGTTATACTTAATAAAATTAGAATATTTTTTTTACAATGAAACAATCAATTTAACATTTAATCAATAGAATAAAACAATAGAACATAACTAAATCATAACTAAGAATAATAGTATTTATACTTCAAATACTATATACAATATAAATCTTATACAACTCCAAAGAAATTAAATATAATATGACACATCTATGGCTAGTCTCATAATATATAAACTACTATTCAAAATACAAATACCTAATTCAATTACATTCTTTGAGGCATACATTCTAATACAATAAACAGATACCAAGCTCCAGATCTCAAGTTGACCAAATCATGTATCATTGATAATCTCAAGTGTCATCTCTAGGTATTACTATAATGGAGGAAGGAGAGCATCATCTGAGTGATTTACCACATAAAACATAGACCCAAAAATGCCCCACATAATCCCCTATTAGGAAATTTTCCTCCCTTCATGGATAGGTAGATAAAATGGTGTGAGAATCTATTGAAACATGTTATTACCCCATGTGATATAATATTTATAATAACATGTAGTGTACCATAATGAAATATGTTATAACATGATATCACATAACATAAAAATCAAATATATGAAACAATAATGTATATCTAACATTAATTTAGCCAAAGTTTAATAGCATACGATCATTTAAATTGATCAATTTTATAACACACCACTTGATCAAATTATCTATGGGTGGTACTACCTAGGCTAGTGGAATCCATCTCACTACTTATTAGTATCATCAATATAGTTTCTAAAATAAACATATATAACATAGTATATAAATCAAAGACTCAATACATATTTCATCCTCCTAACATGATATACATAAGAATAAGCAAAGTATACTTTATTCTATCAATTCAAAAATGAATAATACATTGAAATTTAACTAATTCAAGAAATAATATCTATAAGTCATACCACCTGATTATGTTTCACATTTATATTAAACTATAGATTTGAATATACTATAATAAGATCCAAAAAACAATCCCCATGACAACCCATATTATCATAGTCTAGGGTTCTAAGGTAAAAGTACTAGTTTTCCCCATAATCAATCATATTAATTAGTCATAGAAACATGGAAGCATATTCTCATATTCGAGAAAGTATAACTATAACAAACAAGTCACACAATGCATATAATTATATCTTAGCATACATTTTCACTATCAAGAATGTATGAACACCTAAATGATATCATACCAAATGCTGCAACACATATTATTAAAGTAACAACCAATATATATTTATTTAAGTGTGGGTCAAATATAGTATGTACCATCCAAGTAATTTTCATTCTTTAGAATTGTATGAAATCTCATACTATCATAGTTCATCATGCATGAGTTCCCTACTCAAACATGAACATAAATATTACACTTTAACTATTTAACAAGAAAGTATAGAGTTATACCACCCAAGTATACTTTGGTCTATACTACATAATTAAAATCAAATTATAACATAATTCCTAGATACACATCATGATGCACTACTTTATTCAAGAAAATTCAATTACTTTCTCATATAAAATACTCTCACAAAATATAAATCACACAAGTTTCCATCCTTACAAAAATGTTACAAAATACACAGTATTCAACATTCATACCATTTAGGTATTCTTAAAATAAGGATCACAAACTCTAATTCAAAATAGATAAAATATTTGTTTTTCACAGACTAACATTCTGGTCATAAACATAACAAAATTCTATATTGGTAACCACCAAATGTGAAAATAAGTGACCTCAATAAAAAGTCTACTTTTGATAGGATAACAACCATTTTAAGTATTCAAATGTATATCACTATAATTTTTCAACATAAATCAATATCTAAGGTAATACTAAGTTTACATTCAAATACCTTTGAGTATTCTCCCTTAATTCATCATACGTAAAAGATTTAATACTTATGCATATTCAAATGTACTCCATCAATATTTTTATATTTAAAAAGGACTCTAAAAAAGCTATCTGAAACTCCTATTTTCCCTTACAAAGGCATAAGTCCATAAAATTCAATTAATTTATATATAAATATACATGAAACCTTTAATAGATTCAACAAAAATAATTTGAGATGCTATCTAAAAAGAAATAAGATGCAACCTCAAACTTTAATACTTCTATTTGTTAAATTTAATATTCAGGTTTCCAATATAAGGTTAAGAATTCAATAGTTTTCTTATTGGATAAAAATTTCACCACATAATATCTTGCTTGTTTTCCTATCCTTAAAATGATCCTATGATTCTCATGTTTAATTAAAATAATGCAAATTGTTCAACCACAATATAGAAATCTGAGGCAAATAAAGTTCTATCAAACATTCGATATTACATTAAAAAATATCTAAATTGTTTTAAATAACTAAAAAATATCAAAGACTTGGTGTTTTAATTTATAGGAATAATATTATTGTATCTACACATCTACATTTCATTTATATAGCTGTGTTCCACTTATAACTAGCTTGGTGTTTTAATATAATTGACCCAACAATTAAAAAAGATGCAAGCCAATATTTTAAAGCATAACTAAAATCCAAATATAAGCAATGAAAAAAGACTACTCACATAATAATAAGAGACCATCTTAAATTTAGACACTATCCATATTGACTTATGCACTCAAGCCAAAATATAAAGGATGTTAGTTTTTTTTAAAAACTCAAATTTAAAGGGTAATATGAGGTGCTACCATAAAAATACAAATACAACCAATAATAAAACTCAACATTCTCTAATGACTCAATTATTTTAATATAAATTTTAGTGACTCACGTAAAGTTTAGTGACTCACATAAAGACCTAGTATACATACCAAAAGGACTTCAACATTTCAAATATAACATCAATGATCTTAATTTAACACTAAGATGTTTCAAATTTTACTATGGAATTTGAAATGAAGACTCAACTACCATCTAAAGGTTGGACATTTCATTTTTCATACATGATACTTTATAAAATAGCTCATAACTTTGTATAAAATAAACACACAACTTTTTATATAATAAACACACAGATAAGTCTTTAATCACTATCAAAATCAATTAAAACTAAGATGTATTCAATGGAGTCAAAATGTTATACTAAGAAAATTCAACATGAGTTTAATAACTCAAAATTATCAGTTAAAACATAGGGTTCTAACTTCTTATGTCATCCAATAAATAGTGGGACGCAGATCAACAATTGAATACACAAGTTAGAATGAATTTCTACATAACTATGTCTAGAAACTAGACGCTAAGAAGACATAGACTCAAAGATTGGAATGCATTACATGTAAGTGTATTTTAACATATAAATATTTAAAACAAAATGTTGTTAATCCAATTTCACCAAATTTGTTATTTAAATACAATAAACTTAAATATTCAACACAGTCTCATAATGATGATATTCATGATATAAGATAATGAAATGTTCAATCTAATGGATTAAAACTCAAGTATTTAACAAATTAAAATCTAACCATTATAGGGTAAAATGTAGGTAAATGTTGACTTAAGGAAGGATGTTAGTCTAAATAGGTGGGATGCTAGCCAAAATAGATAAAATATCATTGTAAAAAAAGCTAATAAAATTCATTCTCATATTTACATAAAAATATAAAATAAAAATTAACCTAAATAAGTTTGTTTGGTAATAATTCATCTAGCTACCTCTTGCCTTCCACAACTTCTTTTCCACATCTCTTTCTTGTTTCTTCTCCCTTTCTATATATCCACTTTTCAAAATTCCTTCCTTTCCCTTCTTACCATGTCTTTGATTTTCAACTCTCTTTTTTCATGTTCCCCTCACTCCTTTATTCATCACCATTCTCCTTTATTTATAAAATTTATTTTCCTTCTAATTTCTATGTTTCCCTCTTGCATGAAAACTCTGTTTTCTTTGCATGCTAAATTCTCCCTTGATTTTTTTTACCTCAATCATGTTAATATTTTTAACTTCAAATTCAATAACTATAGTAAAACTTTTCTTCATGTCTTATTCAACTCAACTTTAGTTTTATTTAATCATAAACAAAGCATGCCATCTAATTTACCATGCCTATTTCCATGTTCTCTATATATAAACTTAAGTTGGCTCAATAATTAAAAATATCTATTTTTAAGTAATTTCAAGCATAATTATTCAAGATTAACTTTAAATTACATTTACTCAATTTCCATGCAATTTTAAAAATAATGATAAATAATTGTTTAATTAAAAGATAAAATAAGTCATCAATTGCATTTTATTTGTAAGATAATTATTTCCAAAATAATTATATTTATATATATATAAGCACTAATATTCGTTTTCTAGATTTAAATTAAAAAATCAAGTCAATAAGGCTAAAGAAAAATAATGCATACTAAAACTAATTTCACACACACAAATATAATTTCAAGTAATACGCACTATATTTTTACACAAATATCATTTAAAATCTATTGTGCATGTACGTATGGTCACTAGCATTTTCCACTAATATTCTCAAATCATTCCATCCAGAGGATCCTCTTTGATTATGCTCTCCCTCATAAAGCTCTAAGGGTAGGACCTACCCTACATCCACCTCATAACTAGTAGGTAGTTAGTCTAAGTATTCATAAATATCACCAATGATGCAAAAACTAACTAATACATATCCAAAGTGTATAAATATAACATATAATTATCATATCATATACTCTAATCAATAATGTTACTATGTCATTACAATATATGTCATAAATCTAAAAAATTCAAAGCAATAGTAATCAGACATTAACCATACTAATCAATGATTAATAGTTTATTTGGCATAGCAAAAAATTGGGATGTGACATCCTTTCCCCCTAAAAATGGTAATCACCCTAATGAATCTTATTCATTTTTTTTTTAAATTAATAAATAGAGTTTAACAACATATAAACATAGTATCGAGTATCATATCATGCAATTAAATGCAAAATTTACCTGAAGAAATTATACTAGTTCTTGTAATTAGCATAATTCTTAGAGAATTGGTCCCATAATACCCTACTCCATGACATTTCTTATTCTAAAAATATTTTTTGTAAAATTCATTTTATGTTGATTGGTTCTATTATGACCACCCTAGTGTCTAGAACCAGAAGAAGAGTCTAATAAATAACTCGATAAAAGTTTCACTACTAACTCAATAAAACATGAGATCATTAAAAAAACCAAATAAATGACCATATGACTCAATTTGACAAGTTTTTCTTGTCAAATCCTAGAATTGATAAGTCCATTTGTCAGATCCCACTTAATAACAACTGAGTCTATGTGAGGATAAGTAAGATACTGTCTTATCACTTAAAACTCACATTTCTGATTCTTCACTCTTCCCTCAGGTCTCCATGATCTGATGATCTCTTCAATGTGCGTAAATTTCAAAATTTACTCTAATAGATCATAGAAAGTAATACTATATGATAAATAATTTTAGATATAATAACATACATAGATTAAAAATCATATAATCATCTTGAGATTATATTAAGTTGTTACTAATCAATCATAACTAGTATCATATCCTAAAACTTAACCTATAGTGTTATATTAATATTAAAAAGGAAATAATATCATAATTAACATAACATACAAAGGTTAAGGATCACATCATCCCTACAACCTTATAAGTGGGACAATGTCTCCTTGGTTACATGACTAGCACATAATACTTATAAAATTTTATCTTAACCCTCTAGACTAAGAATATGTTATGCACACCTTATACTTTACTTTCTCTTGGTAAATGTTACACATGTTACTATTCAAAACAACATGCTTCAAAAAGATAATACTATTATTTTAAATAAAGGTATATATAATAATAATTATAATCAACTAGAATTAATATAAATTAAATGTTAGCAACTCCTCATGGTCAAGTTCAAGGGTTAGATAAACTAGTGAATCTAAAAATTCAGAAATAAAAAGAAAAGGAATAACATCATCATAAGCAAAAATTCCTACATACCCTCACATGGTGGAAGGAAACATCATAACCCAGGTTTCCAAATCATTATTCACTTACCAACTTGTAAGTGTAGTATCATAACATACCTCATCGACCAGAAGGAAAATACTAACCTAAAAGGTGAATCAATTGATTCAATCCTAAAAATTATCTCAATGAGAATAAGTAAACACTATCCCAAGAACTCAAGAGAATAAAATTAAAAAAATAATTTAAAAACAAGTTTCCACCTAAAGAAACTCTAAATCAACATCCTGAACATATGAATCTTCTTGATAGCTAAAAAGGATGTAAGAGGAGAGTGAGAAAATAACAACTCACCTCTAAGCTAACTAAGATAGATGGATATTTTTCACAAGTCCTTATAATTTAAGGATGTTAACACACATATCAACTCTTAACAAAAAGGAATTATATAATCATGACGTCTACAAGAAAATTCCCACCACACTAAGCAGTGTCAGAATATAATTATCTTATAATATTTATCACTCCTTGATTATGTGTAAGTGAGACATAAAATAATGCATAAATACATAAGTGAGAAGCACTCCATGCCTTTAAAACACTCAAAACACAAAACATAAATGGTGAAGTTGATTTAATAAAGACATAGTCACACTTGAGGCGTTTAATATAAATATCAAAAATATGATAGGAAACTCTAGTTCACATCTCAAGAACTAAGCCATGCACTCTCCTACTTAAACACCTTAAATATCTATCACCAATAAGACACTTGATACAACAACCCTTTAACAAATCTAAGGGGGTACAAAATTATCTAAGTGTACACACTCAATGTAACACACACACATTCTCAATTATCCTTTTGATAAACATAAGGATACAAAAATTGTAATGGAATAATTAGTCCCTAGAGTTCGAGCCTGAATTATGATACCACATATGACAACCCCTTAAGTTGTGCTTAATAAAATGTATATATTTTTTACAATGAAACAATTAACTTAACATTCAATCCATAGAATAAAACAATACACCATAACTAAATCATAACTAATAACAATAGTACTTATACTTCAAATATTGTATACAATATAAATATTATACAACTCTAAGGAAAGTAAATACAATAGAACATAGCTATGGTTAGTCTCATAATACAATAACTATTGTTCAAATATATAAATACCTAATTTAATTACATTCCTTTAGGCATACATCCCAATAGAATAAATAAATACCAATCTCTCCAAAGCTCAAGCTGACCAACTCATGTATTGTTGATAGTCTCAAATTTTGTCTCTATGTATTACTACATTGGAGGAGGGAGATCATCATTTGAGTGATTTACCACACAAACCATAGACCAATGATCCCCCACACAATCCCGTATTGAGAAATGGCCCTCCCTTCATATATATGTAGATAAAATGGTTTGAGAATCTAGTGAGATGTGCTAGTACCCCATGTGACATAATATTTCTAATACCATGTAGTTTAACATATAGAAATCCATTTTAATATGATATCACACAATATGAAAATCAAACATATGAAATGATAATGCATATCTAACATTACTTTGTCCAAATTTTTCAAATAACATAGGATCATTTAGATAGGTGAATTTCATACCACACCACTTGATCAAATTATCTATTGGTGGTACTACTTAGGATAGTAGAATCTATCTCACTACCTATTAGTTTCATATAGTTTCTAAAATAAAGATATATAACATAGTATATAGCTCAAATAATCACTCCATATTTCATCCTCTTATCATGTTATACATAGGAATAATCAAAGTATACTTTATTCTATCAATGCAAGAATGAATCATACATTATTATTTAACTCATACAAGAAATAATATCTATAGTTCATACTACCTGAGTGTGTTTCACATTCATATTAAACTGTAAAGTCCAAACTAATACAATAATATTCAAATAATAATCCCCATGATGACCCATATTATCATAGTCTAGGGTTTTATTGAAGTGGGTTTTATGCATACCATAACTATATGAGGTAGTCTATCATGTTTTATGATCTCAATGGAGGTAAACTCCAATCTAGGGCATGAGTTATAGGTATGAAATATTTGACAACCTATTCATGGAATAGCTGGTAGTGTATGTAGGTTGTTAATAAGATTTTTTGGATGGAGGTGTGGATTTCCAATAGGGTAAATTCCTACATGAGTTATATGGATGGCTAGCCTCTAATCTATAATGGTTAGATCTTAATAACAAAACAAAAAAGAGGGTAAGGTAAGGTAAAAAATAAGTCTCCATGGGTCTCAAGAATTACTTCCCTAGTTAGTTTTTGGATAGACATGTGTTTTCTTAAAACCAATGCATGTTGTTAGTAGTAATTTCACACAAGCACTCAGGCATGGTTAAGGAGTTTAAGAGAAATAAAATGTAGTGAGTTCACCAACATTAGACAAAGGTTTCTCTTATTAGGGTAGTTATAGCACATAGAAGACTACGCCAAGAAAACATAAATACACATCTAGAAATATGATTCAACCTAGCTTGACTACGTTAATCAATACATTCAATAATATTAAAGCACATCTAAGATTAGCATATTAATCAAAACAATCAAGAATCTATCATAGCTTTATTACACTAAAGAATATTGAAGAAAACAACCATATAAATAACAACTAATAACATAATGGTGGAATGAAAATAGTCAGAAACTTTATCTAATGATGAAAATGGCTTGTTGCTCTGTATTCCAAAATTTTATGACAAAAAATGAAGTTGGGTTATAATTATATTCATATATCTTGGGGAAGGGGTTTACTCATCCCCTAAGTCTATGCATGATTGTTACATGTTATGGTTAGAACATGTAGTTCTAAATACTATCTAAAACCATTTAATAAAATCCAAAAAATCTATAAATAAATAAACTAACTTTACAAAAGTATGCAACATGTGCATTTATAAGAAAATACAAAGTCAATTTTAGAATAATTTATCTAATTTATAAGGAGAATATAAATATACATGCCACTAGGATTTGTTCATGCACATGACTAAGGCTATGTGGTCTGAAGTGCTACATGGGCCTTAGTAGGAGTGGAAGTCAAAATAGAAGCTAAAGATGTAGCAACACTGATAGAAGCCTACTTATTTTTTACCTTGTTATCCTAATAGACTTTGTGTACTACCTCATGTTGTCAAAAGATGTCTAAGTTAAGAAATGAAGTTTGATGGAGTCTCTTGGTTTTCCTGAGGAGTCTTGCATATTCATCCTTATTTAGATGTAACTTAATCCTAAAAATCTCCACTTCAGTCATGTTCCTCCTAACTCTACTTCTATTCTTTCCACTTCCAAGCCTTGTATGCTTTGCTTGAAGTTCTTAATGGCTTCTTAGATAATTTTTTCAAAATTGGTTCTACTAATAAATTTTCATGTAGAATCTATTAAGAAAAAAAGTGGACATAAAGGGGAGTTCCATGACCTTATAGCTAGGAATTTGACTCCTCATGTCCATGACCTAATTCATAATGTAAAGAGGTGTATCACTAGTTGTAACAACTATTATTTCTCAGCTTCCTCTTCTTCTCTCTTTTATTTCTTACTAGCATTTATCGAGACATTAGGAAAGGAAGTCCATATTAGTTTTGACCAGTATACTTCTCCAACTTGAGGAAGTGGGTGGACAAAAACTATGCGAGGTTTTTCCTTCCTTCCCTACTTGTGTTATTTATTGTTTTTTCTTATATAGAAGTAGAATTGGGGAATTTAAGGGAGAACAATGTAGACTAGACATGAAGTTGGGGGGTGGCCATCATAGTCTACACTTTCTTGGTTACCTTCTTATTTTTTTTGGATTCTCATAGTAGTAGTACTAGTAAGTACAAAGGGAATAGTCATGAAAAAAGGTGTGGTAGTAAAGGAGGGATCAATGGTGGTTTCAAAAATGTAAGGAATGGATGAATTTGAGGGAATGTGGACTTCCACATAATAGATAAGTATCAAATCAATAATAGAAATTGAAGCCAAAAAAAAGGTATAAAAGGCTTGAGTATCTTGAATTTGAAGCTAAATAGGGTCCACCTAAACACTCATAGCCTTGGCATCCTCTAACTTAGCCTCTTCATTTGAATCATCTGCTATGTCTTTGATGATAACTTTATCTTCTCTTGATGGTTGCGAGCTCATAGGTGGAATAGGCAAGTCTTGAGATGTATGCATTATGGGGTTGTCTATGGGAATCTTGGGCTTTTATGTATAGACAAATGGGGTCTTTTCTTGAATGAGAGAGCCCTGGGAGGTGGATGTTGCTACTTGTGTGGTAGTTGTCCTAATAGATGAAATAGTATATACATAGGGGGTAGCCATATGAACTTGGCTAGTGTGGATAGTAAGCATCTCTTGTGTTTTATCCTCTTCCTCATAAAAGTCCAAACTGATAAGATCTCCTATTTATCCTCTTCTCTAAGTAATGGTCTCAAGGAACTCAAGTTCTCTTTTTACTAATTTTAATTTCAATTTTAGTGGAAGTCTTTGAGATGAGGAAGCTTCCTATTCTCCCGATTGCTCTCTCTAAAAATATGAATAGTATCATCCCTTAAAGGGAGCTCTTTGGATGTCTAGTTCTCTAGTGGATATATTATGTTTGGTTTGGATCATTCTTAAATTATCTTCATGTAACCCAATAGTTTGTGCCCTTTATAACACTTCTTCATCTGACTTGCCATTCATAAAAATAAAATCATAATAAAAAGGTTAGGTGTAGTAAGGAATGTTGAAACCATGGATATGCTACTAGATTCACCCATGAGGGTCCAAATATCTATGTGCTATTTTGAGAAATCCATATCCATTCTACTTTCCTCCAACATCTCTAAGATGTTTCCTCATAGTGTATGTCATTCTACCAACTGAAATTAAGCTTCTAAAGAATAATACTTTTTTTACCTAGCCAAATCCTCCTCAATGTTATTCCACAACTAGAAAGAGATCTCTTACTTGACCAAATTGGAAGACATAGAGGCTCAACCTTATTTCCCTAGACTATGATGATTGTTAAGTCTAGATCCAAGAAAAAATATCATTTTTCACTCAAATTATTTATAATATTTTCTTGAAGACAAGGCATAGGTGAGCCATGAATGGATTTTCATACCTATGGATAAATGTCTGTGTATATTATGATCATATGTTTATAGTAAGAAGATATATGCATGAACTAAAAGTGGTCATAGATTCTATTTTTTATGAAATCTATGGTTGAATCCCACAAATTCGCCAAGTATTTATAATAGGTTCTCATGACTACATCAACCAAATATGACATCATATATAAATCTCCAATGGGGGTGGGATGTTTATCCTTATGCAGGATCTACTCTCTCAATCTCAAACTGATGATTTCCCCTAGGGCATAGGCAACATCATGTGAAAACATCATATATATTAATGGTATCTAGTCTAAATTTACATAATGGATGTTGGGCATACCATATAATCTATTAAGTAAAGGCATACCTATCCCGATTCCCATTCTAAATTTGTCGATTTGAATCACTCCCTTTGGCTTCATCCCTTACTAGGTGATAGATTGGTGTGGGATTATCCATGAGGAGAGTACCTTTATGATTAAGGAATATACTTTAAATTACACCCAAGTGTTTTTATTGTAATAGGAGTCTGGTATGTTGAGGGATATATACCTCTAAAAATCACTTCTAGTGATGCACGTGACCACTGTGTCTATATGAGAATGTAATAAGTAAGCATCATGTGATATTTTAATAGAAAAACAAATCCCTAAAGAGGTTTATGCATAGCATAAATTCTAATTTGGTCATGAAAAAATGCAATCTTTGGTGTTTATATGATATAATTTCCTGAATGAATAGCCTTTCTACTAGTGTTGTTTCATCATCTATTGAAAACATGTCTACTAAATCAATAACATCCCATATTGTGAGTAGTTATGATACTTATCTTAGAATACCTATGCATCAAATATAATGTCCTTAAAATATTTAGAATCCTTGATTAAGAATGCAAATGAAGGAGTTTTTCCTGCGAACATTTTGGATGTGGAAGCCATAGTTGCATGTTGTAGACTATTGTAATTCCCTTCGATATGCTACGTACTATATAATCACTTCAGCTCTTAACTTAGTCTTTATTGTAATTGATAAATTATAAAGGTATAAATCAAGGCTCTCAATAATTGTTAGGAATTAATATGCTTTTATTTCAAGTTAAATTGGATGCAAATGATAGATTCAATGACTACATATTGTCTATATAAGATCTTGCATTTGATACCAATTCATGCGATACAAATATGCAACATTCACTTTTCAAATTTGTTATCTTGGGTTGGTGGGGGATTTTATAATTTATCAAATAAGGATTATTTTATCTTTGTTTAGATAAGTATGACACAATTTCAATAGTGTTTTTAAATAAAGCACTTAAGAGTATAGTGCCAAAAAAGCACTTTCGGGTCAATGCTCATGGATAATTCCCTCAGGGGAATTATTTCATACAAAATGTCTATATTAATTATTTATAAAGAGGCTTTTCATTGGGTATAAGTCTTAAAAAATATATTCTAAATTATAATTCATGGCTAAAGGGTATTTTCAAACTTATTGAAGGGTTCTTTCAGTTCAAAGGGTCCACTTCATAGGGAAGTTTATCCATGACAAAAGCCTTGAAAGGTCTACTTTGTAAATGTTAAAGGGCACTATTGAAATTACTTAAGGGTAATTTTGGAGGGATAATAGGAACCTTTGATCTTCAAAGGGAACTTTTTTATGGCTAAGGGTCACTTAAAAGGTCCCAAAGGGTAAGTTTCACAAAACCTAAAGGGTATGTGCCTTTAAATTGAATGGTCAGATTCTCTTGAACATAATATCTGAAGGAAATTGGATAAGGAAAAAAAAGGTATAGGAAAAAAGTCCCAAAGGGTAATTTTACACTTTAAAAGAGTTGAAGGGTTGATTTAGTAAGTCAGAAGGGCATGTGCCCTTTGGATGAATTATTTTAGGGATTTTGCATCAGGACAAAATGTTTGAAACAAAAAAGTTTAAAGGAAATGGTCTGGGGCAAAGGTGCAAGATTAAAATCTTGAAGGGTATATCCATGAAAATGTTCATTCATGAAAACTTAAGGGTAATGTTTTTAGGTCCAATGGTAAAAATAAATATCCCAAAGGATAAGTCCCATAGGGTAAAGGGTTTGAAAACATTCTGAACAGTAGGCACCATAAAACCCAAAAGGTATGTGCCCTAAAATAAGTGGTCAAAATGGGTTAAATGGTCAATTTGGAAAGGTTTAATGTATATATGTAAGGGTTCTAAAAGGTAGGTGGAAGGAAATCAAAGGATCTACTTTGGGGCAAAATCTTGCTTGAAGGGTCTAGTTTGTGAAGGTCTAAGGGTAGGTTGGCAGGAAAAAAGGGCACTTCCAAAATTCATAAAGGGTAATATTATACATTTATAGGTCATTTTGAAAGTTTTGAAGGATAAGTTAGATATGGCCAAAGGGATAATCCATTAGTGAATTAATTTTGGGGAAAGTGTATACGATCTAGAATTCCTTAAGGTCAAAATTTTTTAGGTCAAATTCTATTGGGAGAATTATTTTAGATAAAGAGTTAAAAATAATTTCTCTAAAAAACTAAAGCTTCTCAGAAGAATAATCCTAAAAGAGAATAAGACTAAAAATTTCTTGAAACATAATATCTGAAGGATAAGTTTACACAAAGGTCAAAAGAACTTTCCTGAAGATTATGAACCCAAATAATTTACTTGTAATACATAAGTTAGTCCATAAACACAATAAACACAATGCCCATATCATCCTACTATAAAAGTGAAGTATCCTAAATTTATTTAACTTTGCATAAACATATAAAAGATCATATTTCAAAAGAGAAGGTGGGTCCCTAATTAATTGTGGAAAAATGGGAGGTTGGGTACAATAGGTTCTGAGGTACAACTCCCATAATCAGTCATACTAAGTAGTCATACAAACATTGAAGCATGTGCTCATATTCAAGCAAGCATAATTATAACAAATAAGTCATATAAGTCATATAATTATATTTTAACATTTTTTTTACTATCAAGATTTTATGCACACCTAAACTATATCCTACCAAATGCTACAACACATATTATTCAAATAACAACCAATAAATATATATCTATTTAGCTATGGGTCAAATACAATATGTACCATCTAGGTACTTTTCATACTATAGAACTTTAAGACATTCCATACTATCATATCTCATCATTCATGAGTTCCCTACTTAAACATGAAAACACAATCTTGCACTTTAATTATTCAACAAGCAAATATAGAGTTATACCACCCGAGTATAATCTAGTCTATACTACACAATTAAAATTAGATGTTAACATAGTCCTTAGGCACACATCATGATGCACTACTTTATTCAATAAAATTGAATCAATTTCTCATATAAAATACTCTCATAAAATATATAGCACACAAGTTTCTTTCCTTTTGAAAATACTAAAAAACACACATTATTCAAAATTCATACCATTTGGGTAGGCTTCAAATAAGGATCACAAACTCTAATTTAAAATAGATAAAATAATTAATTTTCATAGACTAACATTATTGGTCCTAAACATAACGAAATTCTATATTGGTAATCACCAAATTTGAAATCAAGTGACCTAAATCAAAAGTCTACTTTTGATAAGATAACAACCATTTAATGCATTTAAATGTATATCATTGCAGGTTTTGGACATAAATCAAGTTCAACATATGTAAAAGTTTTAATACTTATGTGTATTCAAATGTAATCCAACAATATTTTGCTATTAAAAAAGGACTCTGAAGAAGCTATCTAAAACTGCTATTTTCCCTTACTAAGGCATAAGTTCATAAAATTCAATTCATTTATATATAAATATACATGAAACCTTTAATACATTCAGCTGAAACAATTTAAGATGTTATCTAAAAAGAAATAAGATGCAATCTAAAACTTTAATACTCCTATTTATTAAATTTAATATCCAACCTTCCAATATAAGGCTAGGTGTATAATATTTTTCTTACTGGCTAAAACATTCACCACATAATATCTTGCTTATTTAACTATCCTTAAAGGATCCTATGATTCTCATGATTAATTAAAATAATACAAATTTCTCAACCGTAATATGAAAATTGAATGTAAATAAAGTTATATTGAACATTCAATCTTACACTAAAAAAATAACTAAATTCCTTTAAATAATTCAATAATCTCAAAGACTTGGTGTTTTAATTTATACTCAGCATACTATTATATCTAAACAACTTCATTCCATTTAAATAGTTGTATTCTACTTATAACTAGCTCAACATTTTAATATAATTAACCCAACAATTAAAATGGGTGCAGGCCAATATTTTGAAGCATAACTAAAATCAAAATATAACCAATGAAATAAGACTACTCACATAGTAATAAAAGGTCATCTTAAATTTAGACATTATCTATACTAACTTATACACTCAAGTCAAAACATAAAGGATGCTAGTTTTTGAAAAAAACTCATATCTAAAGGGTAATATGAGGCATTACCATAAAAATACAAACACAACCAATGATAAACTCAGCATTCTCTAAAGACTCAATAATTTCAATATAAAGTTTAGTGACTCACATAAATACTTGGTATACATGGAAACAATACTTCAAGGTTTCAAATCTAACATCAATGATATCAATCTAAAAATAAGGTGTTTCAAATTATGCTATGTCATTTTAGTTTGCATACATAGTGATTTATAAAGTATACTCATAGCTTTGTATAAAAAAACACACATATTTTTATATAATAAACACAGATGTAGGTCTTTAATCTCTATCAAAATCAATTAAAAAATTGCCATCTGGAATTTATAAGGCTGAGCAAATAACTAAGATACAATTAATGGAGTCAAAATGCTACACTAAGCACATTCAACATGGGTTTAATAATTCATAATTATCAATTAAAACATAGAGTTCTAACTTCCTACACTGTCCAATATATAGCAGGATGTAGATCAATAGTTAAATACACAGGCTAGAATGATTTTTTACATAGC